>PITA01003518.1:0-59151 GCA_004023965.1 Spilogale gracilis
CTCTCATTTCTTTAGTGCCCTGAAATTTTTATCCATTTCTTTAAAAATTGAAAAGTGGACATGAAAAGGTTGAGTGTGTATATTAGAGTGTCTATTTTAGACACAATATTTTAAAATATGATTTATTAACCAAGCCATAACTAGTTCAAATAGTTTTCCTTTTCACAAGTTAAAAATCATCTCTCCCACTGGTTCATTAGTGATGGTCAAAGAGTTGACAGAATAACAACTGTTAAAATGTTCCAGTTCCTTTCACTCCAATGAGCAATACAGTAATGAAAAAATTTCAACTGTAGATGCATATTTAGTAGTCAGTTTTCTTTTTCTGTATATCTGTGAGGCACCATGCTAGGTACTAGTGGGCTATGTATAAGACATAATCCTTTTACTGAAAGTATTAATAGGAAAATGGGGAAAATCAATCAGAATTTTCATGAATTAGATATAGTGTCCTTCTTCATCTCTTATTATGGTCTTTGGTTTAAAATCGAGTTTATCTGGGGCGCCCGGGTGGTTCAGTCTGTTAAGCTTCTGCCTTTGGCTCAGGCCATGACTCAGGGTCCTGGGATTGAGCCCCGCATTGGGCTCCCTGCTCAGCAGGAAGTCTGCTTGTCCCTCTGCCTCTCCCCCTATGGTGTTTTATCTCTCTCTCTCTCAAATAAATAAATAAAATCTCTAAAAAGAAATAGAATAGGGGCACCTGGGTGGCTCAGTTGGTTAAGCAACTGCCTTCGGCTCAGGTCATGATCCCGGAGACCCGGGATCGAGTCCCACATCGGGCTCCCTGCTCGGCGGGAAGCCTGCTTCTCCCTCTCTCACTCCCCCTGCTTGTGTTCCTTCTCTGGCTGGGTTTCTCTCTGTCAAATAAATAAAATCTTTAAAAAAAAAAGAAATAGAATAAAAAGAAAATCTAGTTTTTCTGATATAAGGATGGCTTCTCCAGATTTCTTTTAATGTTCATTAGCATGATAAATTGTTCTCTACCCCCTCATTTTCAATCTGGAGTACATATTGATGGGTCTTGATTTTTATCCATTCTGATACCCTGTGTCTTTTGATTAAAGCATTTAGTCATTTTACATTCAGAGTAATTACAGAAAGATATAAAATTAATGCCATTGTATTACCTATAAAGTTGCTCTTCCTGTAGATTTTTTCTGTTCCTTTCTGGTCTTTGTTACTTTTGGTCTCTCTTTCTGTTCAAAGGGGCCCCTTTAATATTTCTTGCAGGGCCGGTTTAGTGTTCATGAATTCCTTTAATTTTTGTCTATCTTGAAGAACGACAACCTTGTTGGATAAAGCTTTCTTGGCTGCATGTATTTCCCATTTAGCATGTTGAATATATGCCAGTCCTTTCTGGCCTGTCACATCTCTATGGACAGGTTGGCTGCCAGCCTTATGTGTCTATAGGTTAAGAACCAGTTGTCCCAAGTGGCTTTCAGGATTTTATCTTTGTCACTATGTCACTGTATTACCCCTACGTGGTAGGGGTATGTATGAAGGCCTCTGACATGACAGAGTAATTAGCCTCTCTGGCTACCAGGAAAAGTTTCACAGAGGGAATCTTGAATCATGTTTAGCAGGAGGGGAAAGAGACATTCCAAACAGATGTAACATTATAAGCATGAGTGGTGTTTTCATGTAATGATATGAGGTTGAGTGGGCTGTGAACTTGCTATAGGGGAAAGAAGTGGTGGAAGATGAAGTTGTATAGACAGGGTTGGAAGGAATTTGGACTTTATGATGAAGGCAATGCAAAGAAACTGCAATGCAAACAAAGCATTGCTGCAAGAAAGTGAGGACATCTCTCTGTCTCTATGAACAAGAATTCTCTCTCATATAGACTCCTGGAGATAGTGTGCTAAGAGAATACTCAGCATATAGGGATTTGAGTAAGAGGGTTTCTAGGGACTGTTTTTTTTTATTCATGCACGCATCCATTAAATACATATATAGAAATTAATTATGTTTCAGATGAAGTATTAAGTACTGAAAACACAGTGGTAAAGGATAGACTTGATTCCTGCCCTTCAGGAGCTTACATTCTAGTGGAGATTGGAGAAGGAGGCAAATAATACACAAGTACACATATAATAAACAGGATAATTTCAGATTGTTGTAAATACTAGAGGTAAAATAAATAGGGTGCTAGAACAGACAGTAACTAGGAAGGGGTTACTTTAGAAAGTTTGATCTCGAGCATGAGAAAGATCCATATATGTGCAGACTATATGGAAGAGCCTTCCTGGAAAGAGAAATAAATAGTAAGAATATGGAAGGGCCTGGAGGTGGGAAATAGCGTGAAGTGTTCTACAAACTGAAAGGAGACCAGTATGACTGGAATGTATGAACAAGAGGAGGGAAGGGTCCAGAGTAAGGATAAAGATAGGCAAGGGCCAGACCATGTTGAAAGAGCCTTGTGGGCCACGGTAAGGATTATGTAATTGATTCTAAAAATTGGCATTTAGGGATTTAAAACTACTGAGTGACATGATCAAATGTATACTTTATCAAAATCACACTGATATTGAGGGTGGGTTGGAGGGGGTTAAGAAAAAAGAAGAGTGGCTAGATATTGGCCTGTGGATTTACTTTTGGCAAAAGGTTGTTAATGGCTTGGATTTGGATGTGATGACAGAGCTGGAAAGAAATGGATGCATTCTGTGTATTTTGAATGCAGAATTTTTAGGACTTGTCATAGCTTGATTATGGAGCTTAAGAGAAAAGGAGGATCCTCAGTTTTTTATTTGAGCAATTTGGTTGATGGCACTATAGTTTTTGATATGGGAGACCTAGTGGGATCCTGTTTGTTGGAGTGGAGTAGTGAAAATTATTAATTCTGTTTTGGATGCCATAATTTTGAGGTTGCTATTAGATATGTAAGAGTCAAATGGACAGTTGAGTATACCTCAAGGAAGAAATCGGAAGTGGAGATATAAATCTGGAATTCGTCAGCACATATTTAAAACCATCAGATTTGATGAAAACATATAGGGAAAGGGCACAGATATAGAAGGGAAGAGAAGGAAGGCCCATGCCCCAAGAATACTACCCCATCATTGAGTAAACAGTAGAGGAGGGAAATTGTTATAGGTTGAATTGTGCCTCCCCAATTTGTACATTGAATTGCTAACCTCCAGTACCTCAGAGTGTGACCTTATTTGGAAATGTGATCATTGCAAATGTATTTAGTTAAGAAGAGGTCATACTGGAGTAGGACACCTAATTCAATAAGATTTGTGTCCTTATAAAAAGGGAAAATTTGGAAATAGACACATGCACATAGGGAGAACTCCGTGTGAACATAGGAGTTCTGCTATCACAAGCCAAAGAATTACCCGAAGCTAGGAGAGATCCTTTCCTAAAGCCTTCAGAGAGAGCATGGGCTTGCTGGCCATTTACAGAGCTGTGAAATGGTAAACTTCTGTTAAGCCATTCACTTTGTGGTATTTTCTTATGGCGGCTCTAGAAAACACATAGAAGACTGAGTAGAGATAACAAAGATGTAAAAGGATAGACCACTAGAATGTGGTGTCATGGCAGCCAAGGAAAGCAGGTATTGCAAGAAGAAGGAAATGGTCATTTTTATTAAAAGCTGTTGAGAGATTAGATAAGAGGAGAATAGGGTTCCTGGGAGGCTCAGTCAGTTAGGTGTTGGACTTTTGAGGCTCAAGTCATGATCCCAGGGTGGTATCAAGCCCCACATTGGGCTCTGTGCTCAGTGGAGAGTCTGCTTGAGACTCTCTCCCTCTCTTTCCCTCTCCCCCCGCCCCTTGCTCCCTCTATCTCTACATTAAATAGATCTTTAAAAAAGAGGCAAATAGAGAAAGGACCATTAGATGAGCTTCTCTGGTATATTTGGTGATTCTTGTTCCTCCCACTTCTCATATTTGAGACATTCGATATTTACTTCTTGATGATTTTGATTATATTCAGCTGCTAGAAGGGAGTGGGTATGCTGCCAGTTAGAGTGAGCTGCTAAGTTTTCTTCTGGTTTGAATATTTCCTAGGAGTTGCAAGATGCTTGTGGCAATGTCCTGTGCCTTCCTCCTTTGTGTCCATAGTCACTGCTTTGTTCTATAGGAAAAGGTAGTTGTTGCCTACTCCCCCATGGCCAAACAATGTAAGGGGCTGAGTGGACTATTTAGTTGCTCTGAACTCAGTTCTCTAATTACTTTACCATTTACTACCCACTGCTTGCTATTCTGAATTTGGACTTCCCCCAGAACCACTCCCATCTTCATAGCCAGTTCCCTCTTGCACATGTTTTCAGCTCTTCTTCTATTCAGAACTTATGGTCCATTGTGTACCTTTTCCTGATTTTCATCAGTTATATATTTATTATTTAACAATATATTTATTATTTAACAACATCTTTTCTTCGGTCATTTCCAGGAATTTGGACTAGGAGCAGAGATAGGCAGTGGCATATGTTCTGATATCATAAGTCAGTCCTCTAATATATTCCTTTTTTGTGGATTAGTATTGATTCCATCATCGTGCCATGTGTGTGCTTATGGAGCACAGATATCTTTTGGCTCCCAGGATCTGATCAGAGCTCATTGGCAAATCTCCCTAGACATTTCTTCTGAACTGTGATATTTGAATCAATACCACCAGTGGTAGTTCCCAATAAATGTAGCCTTTCTTTATTGACTTAACAACTAATTTTCTAATTATTTACTGTACATAACACAGTTGGTAATATAGAGAAATATGATATGTGGTTTCTATTCTCAGTGAATATATGATCTACAGTGAATATATGATCTACTCAGTGAATATATGATATATGATCTACTTAGGAAAGGAAATATTCAAACCAGAAGAAAAGAGGCATTCACATGAAGGAGGTTATATAAACATTGCATGACTAAAGCAACTGAAGACTTCATTGACCAGGATGATTTCAGTTGAAAGCAAAGAAACCTAGCTTATATTATATTAAGTAAAAAAAAAAAAGTGCATCTCATGGTTTCTAGTGTCTAGAGCAGTGCCTGTCACACAGTAGGCCTTCTATTAATATTTGTTGAATGAATGAATGAATGAATGAATGAAGGGATTTTATTGTCTCATATAACTGAAATGTCTAGGAGCTGTTTAGGTTTAGACGTAGCTGTATCCAGAGTTACAGATCATGTCCTTAGGCACCTTAGTCCCTCCTTTTATCAGCTCTGCTTTTTTCTTTTTTTAGATTTTATTTACTTATTTGACAGAGAGAGAGAGATCACAAGTAGGCAGAGAGGCAGGCAGAGAGAGAGGAGGAAGCAGGCTCCCTGCTGAGATGTGGGCTTCGATCCCAGGACCCTGAGATCTTGACCTGAGCTGAAGGCAGAGGCTTTAACCCACTGAGCCACCCAGGTGCCCAGCTCTGCTTTTTTCTTAAGTGGTCTAATTTTCAGGAGGTTTCTCTCCATTATATGGTGGCTGCTGGTCTTTTGCAAGAGAATCCTCTCTCCTCTTTTTTTCAGTGGTTTCAGCAAAAATCCTGGAGCTGAAACTCATAGGGTGGGTTTGGATCATGTGCCTATCCCTGAACCAATTACTATGACAAGGGGGATAGAATACTTGATTGATCAGGCATTAGTCTCATGTGCATCCCTGGAGCTGAGTCTTTTGAGTCACAAGGACCAAGAATTTGGAAAGACTTTTTATTCCCTCAGAGAAAAATTGTGTAGGTGTTACTGACAGCAGAAGAAATGAAGGATGCTATATAGGTAAAAGTAATGCATGTTTACTATCCTACAAGGCCCTAGTTTAAGAGGTGTCAAAAGGTAGTATAGAATTCCACATGATTATTTCAGGTAATGAGTATCAGTTCAGAGGGTTTGGAAGTGGTCAAAGCAAATTTTAAAGAGGGACTGAAATCCAGTTATCTTGAGGAGTCAGCAGGAATTGGGTTGATAAGGAAAAGGAATTCTAGAAGTGAGTGGGAATAGAGTACATGCAGTAGCGCAAAATGACTCGAGTGGGTAATTGGTGAAAGGGGTGGGAAGGCGGGAGGGAGATTTGGGATGTCAGAATATAAAGATTAAAGAATATAAAGACCTTGATAAGATACGGTGGGCTACCATGGCTGCAAGCACACTTTAGGAAAAACATGCTTGAACCAGCCTGTAGTACAGTCTTTACTGTTATTTCTGATACCTGGGTAATAACCCTTCTGGGTTCTAACTAACATTTGTGTCTGGAGTTCTTGGAACACCTGTTATTGGCCCCAGTGCCTGCTTGTGGTGCTGCTTCCCAGTTGTTAGCAAAGGCTGATGTCACTTAAGTCCTCCTGTGACCAATCTGGCTCAGCCTTGTAATTGACTGTGCCAAGTCTTTTCTGTCTAGGACAAGAAAATTTCACTGCAGACCTTTTCTTATTTTCAGAGTAAGTCAGTGGAAGAGCTTGTTCAACACTGCCAAATGGAAGAAAAGACCTCTTCATCAAAATTAAGTGCAGCAAAAGCAAGTAACAGTTTGTGAGCAAATCAAAGTTCTTGGGTGCTGGCCACACCCCTCTTGGGTATCCCCACTTTACCTCTGTACATCTGTAGAGAGACTCAACACTTGTCCTGGGGTATTCACCCAATCAACCATGTACATGCAAACAAGGGGGTTCCCTGAAGGAAGGGAGTCCAAGTTGCTGCCTTGTATAAACCTAATATGTATTCAGTATTTATCATGAGCCAGGTTCAGTTTTAAATTGTTTATGCATATATTAACTAATTTTTCTTCTCAAGCCAACCTTGAGAGGTAGATGCCATTATTATCTTTATTCACCAACAAGGACACTGAGGCTCAGAGAGTGTAACATGCTCAAAGTGTCCTATTTACAGAGTGTAGTATTCTAGATTCAAATCTAAGTCATCTGAATCCAGAGTCTGTGCTCTTCACCATCACTGTGTGCTGTGTCTAACTCTGTTCCTTTAACCCGCAGTGACTAGAGAGGTGAATAAGCTTAATTCATTATAGAAAGGACTTTAATGCTCCTCATAGCCAGTCAGGAAGATATTCAGAGTCCAAAGGCTGCTACTAGCATTTCCTTTCTGTTTTATGTGCATTACCTTTCAGACAGGCTAAGTTTGCCTTTCATGGGCATCAACAAGTCCTCTTTATCTCGATCTCCATCCCTCCATCCTTTTCCATAAGAGCCACTAGCCTTTTTTTGCACCTGCTCCTTTCTTATCTCCTGATAAGACCCATTGGCCTTGAACCCTCACATTTTTTAGAGCAAGGCACCTAAAGACATCAAACCCTTATGGTTCATATTGATCAACTCTCATAGGTAACTGATGTATTATCACACTAGAGGACTGTCTTCCTATCAAGGGAGAAATCAAGGAGGGACAGTGGAAATGAAGGAGCAGAAGATCTCATCTTGCCTCACTAGTGGATAGAGCAGGATAAAAAGCCTAAGTGATTTAGGTAGGATAATGATTCCTCTACTTTTAAAGACCAGAACTAATGGTGGGGGTATTATGAAATTTTTTTGTAGGAAGTGCCATAAGCCTTCACAGAAGCTTAAAAACAGATAATGGCAAACTGTTCCCTCGGACAGATGTGTCGGGGTTTGGGTCCGTCGACTGCCCACTTTACCCTGTTGGCCTAGGTCTGAAATGGAGTCATCCTCTGTGAGTATGTGTAGTAAGGGCTGACCATCTCCTCTCTCTTCACCCAGTACACCTGCTTATATGGAAGACTGAATATCAATCCTGGAACTCAGATCCTGATGTCGGAACCCCTGATTTTTCCCTTTATAAATACTGTCAAGTGGGGCTAGTTGTCCTTCAAACTGTCTTGTTTGGTTTTGAAGCCAGAGCTGCGTCTTCATGTATGTGTCTGGTTCTGTGCCTATCTCTGGAATTTGAGTAGGGTCTAAGTAAGTACGCCTTGAACACACCCAAGCTGTGTAGTCTGAGAATGGGTTAGTGGGTCATCTTCCGAGGGAGGTGCTGTCCATACCAGTTCTCTACAGTTGCTGGGAAGATAAGATGTATGTGTGAAGCTCTTGGTTAGTGTAACAGCTTGCCATAAATAGAGTCCGCTTAAGAAAGAGGCCCACACAGAGGAAAGCAGGACCCCCAAATGGGGAGAGTATCAGAGAGTTCCAAAATCATTATTTAGACCTTTAGATCCAATAGCACCTGAAGTCAGAGCCCCTCATCTTTATTTTTTGAGCCCTTCTATTTCTTGCTTAAGCCATTTTAAATTAAATCTCTGTCACTAACAATACAAACAATTCTGACTAATATGCAAAATAAGTATTTTACACGTTATCTCAGATGACTTGGAAATTATCTCCATTTGACAGATGAGGAAAGGGCAGATTCAAGGTTCAGGTACTTTGTACAGATCTTATGCGTAGTCAGTGAAAGACCAAGGATTTGGTACAAGGTTGATCTTGAAGCCAAAGAGAACGTTCTTTACCAGAAACCTTTGAAAATGTTTTCAGTGTTGGTTTCTCCAAGAAACACAAGTACCTATGATTCCAAGTCTCCTTTGCAGATGCTCTGTGCCTGCTGCTCCGTTCCAGAATTGATTCAGTGAGTTGTCGGACTGACTCGAATTGCTGTTTATACAGTCTGTGAACTTGCAGTTTATGGTGTTTTGTAATTTTGTTTTCCCTGCCGTTTCGCTAATACGGCTTTGTGAGCAAACATCGCCTGTGATTTAAATTCACCATAGTAATGAAATGGGCGCACACACACATGCAGGCACACACACGTCTTCAGAACAGTCCACAGCTTTCTGATTAATCACATGTGTAAAGTACAGTGTTTACAGGAAATCAGCAGGTGGCAATTAGCATCTTGGAAATTATCTGGGAAGCACAACTGGAGCTGCCACTTCAGGAGGGAAACATAGCAGTAATCAGCAAAGTGACAAACCCCCTTGGAGCTGGGAATGAGGGGGGCTGGGAGTGGGGGGCTGCCAGGCACACGACAGCTGGTGAGGGCAGCCCGGTGTGGATCGCAGACTGCTTGCCAGCCTTGTTCTTTTCTTCCCAACGCTTAAGAAGCAAGTCTTTGGGTGGAAGTACCTGAAATGAAATAGTTGTCTGGCAGGCAGACCGTCTTAGAACAACCTTTGAAAAACACCAACCAACCACTACCACCACCATTCAGACCTCAGTCTGGACACAAGTAGACCCTGGCACTGCTGGAGTGGTTGTTAAAATAGGGAACTATTTCCATACCGGTTTGTAAACAGCTACTGTCTTGAGCCTGCTGAGTGGAGTTCCATTGCTGCTTTCCCCGGGGAAACCTTTCACCTCTTCAGGAGTCAGTGACCAAAAGGTTAAAGCCCGAATCCTGCTCTAGGGCTAAGTCCAGGGTCCATTCTGATGGGTCAGTGTATGTGCTGTCTGATTGTTAAATATTTCCTGTATTGGCGCCTGGGTGGCTCAGGGGATTAAAGCCTCTGCCTGGGCTCCGGTCTTGATCTCAGGGTCCTGGGATCGAGGCCGCATCGGGCTCTCTGCTCGGCAGGGAGCCTGCTTTCTCCTCTCTCTGCCTACTTGTGATCTCTCTGTCAAATAAAAAAATAGAATCTTAGAAAAAACAACAACTTCCTATATCACCCCACAGGAATTTCAGTAACCACTACAGAAGGCAGACATGGAGGTTGGGCATACTGGAAGGAGCAGGAAGGGAGAACAATGCATGGCCCATTTTGTACTTGAGGCGCTCTTCATCTATAGTTGAAAAAATAGATATAGTCAATATGTATATATATGCCTACATCTAATCTTCTATATATCTATATCTAGACCTATGCCTATGGTATAGCTATGCCTATACCCTCTACATCTACATTTATACCTGTAGTTTTCTGTGTTGGAAGGGGCAGTGTAGCCATGCTGTGCTTTTGCTAGCAGTGTGACCTACCAGTGAGAACAATGTCAACCACTGGCTGTCCAGGCTGGCTGCACATTAGAATCACCTCTTGGAGCTTTTGCAAGCTGCAGATGCTTAGGCCCACCTATATAGATTCTGTTCCTGTGGATCCGAGATGAGGTCCCACCAATAGAATTAAAACAAACAAGCAAACAAACAAAAAATGCTCTTCAGATGATTTTAAGGTGCCACCAAGTACCCCTAAAATCTTCTAAGCTTCCACTTCTTTATGTAATGAGCGCAAGTGTCCATTTTGCAGGATTCAGTGAGATAATGTCTCTAAGGCTTTTAGCAGACTGTGGGGCAAAACCCTATACATGTTAGTTTTATTGATAATTAATAGTCGGTACTTTAAAAAGCAGCTTTTATTATTTTTTCTAATTACATAGAGAACAAGTAAACTCATCCCAATTATAAACAATTCATGTAGAGTAAAAAATGATGATAAGTATCCTTACCCCTTATGTGCACAGAGGTAAACGTGCTTAGGTTCCCATATGTATCCTTCTGGAAATTTACCTTTGCCTTTACTTACAAAAATGTTCACTTTCGTGTACATCTCTAATGATGTAAATAGAGCCATTTGCATTGTTTGGTGACTTCCTTTTTTCACTTAGTGATAGGCCTGTATATTGGAGATCTCTCCATGTCAGTAAATACAGGTCTACCTTGTTATTTTAACAATTGCATCCATCATATGAATAGTGAAGGCACTATAAGTTACCTAACTGCTCCCCATACTAGTGGACATTTTAGGGAGTTTCCAAATTTTGATTCTCCCATTTAAATCTGCGGCAAACACTTTTGTACACGCACCTTTGTGGTGGGAAGGTGGAGAGGAATTTTCTTTAGATTATCCCTGCAGTCGATAGTGCTGGGTCAAAGCATGCATTTTACTTTGCAGGTAAAATGATGTTAAATTCTGCCTAATTGCTCTCCAAAAAACTGTGCCAATTAACATTCTTAATGAGGGTGAGCATGCTTGTTTTTCATCTCTTTTAATTTCCCCCAGTTTTTTAAGGGAGATATTTTTGTTTTAGGAATGGAAGCCCATAGCTGGGTAGCAGGACTTAAAAACAAAGAGTCTGTCTTTTCCTTGTTGCTAATGACAGTGAGCACTTTTCATGTGCATATTGGCATGTAAAGTTTCTGTTCAAGTATTTCACCCTTTTAAAAAGTGGGGCTGTGTGTCTTTTGCATTTTGGCATATGGCCCATTTCAAATTCATTTTTTCATATGCAGTGAGACAGAGGTGGAGATTCTTTTATAGTTTTCTTCCTGTATATTCCTGGATATTCATTTATTCCAGCATCATTTGTTAAAAATTCTTCTCTTTCTTTTGCATTGACTTGGCAGCTTTGTTGAAAATGAGTGAACTGAATACATGTAAGTCTTGGTGGACTCTGTTCCGGTCCATTGATTAGCCTCTCCTTCCTTTGAGTCTTTGTCTTTTAATTGGAGATTACTGTTGTAGTTTGTTGACTCCCTTCTATGGTCCAGATTTCAAAATCAGGCCCAGTTTTTCCTGGTAACAGCAAGAGATAAGAAAAGCAAATCAGAGAACTGTCTGACTGCTAGAAAGCCAATTCACAAACCCATCAGGAGACTGAGCCCGGAGTTTTACTTGTGCTGGTTCTGCCTGCCACCAATCAGTGGCCATCAGGTAACAGAATTAGGCAACCCGGCTTTACCAACATTTTCTACCCAAGTTATGACCATGTCAGTGAAAGATAAACAGGGATACAGCTTCAGCTCAATTCCAAGCCCATCTGCCGCTCCTATCCTTTCCTTAACGGCACAGGAACCTCCCAAACTCTGCCTCAGACTTTCTGTCAAAGTGGAACCTGCTAGGCCCATTTAGTTCTGCCTATAGTCACTGTTTATTCTGTCCACTTTATTGGCATGTGACTTCCTTAATTGTGGTATCATTAAAAGAAGAGGAGATCCTCTGTATCACTTTGCCAGGGCTGCCCTAACAAACTACCTAACAAACTAGACTAAGGGGTTTAAACAGATATTTATGTTTTCACAGTTCTGGAGTCTAAGATCAAGGTGCCGGCAGAGTTGGTTTCTTCTGAGTCCTGTCTCCCTGACTTGTGGAGGACCATCTTCTCCCTGCATCTTTACATGGCCTTTCTTAGAAGGACACTAGCCATATTGGAATAGGGTTACCTTAATGACCTCGTTTTAACCTACTCACCTGTTTAAAGGCCCTCATCTCCAGATACAGCCACATTCTGTGGTCCTGGGGGATAGAACTTTGAATATGTGGTTTGGAAGGGGACACAATTCAGCCTGTAACCCTCTTTAATGGAGTGGTTGGACATGGGCTGGCCCCGTTCAGTCACAGCTGGCCTCCCTGCTCTACCTGGCTAGACTTAGCTATGATTTCTGTTCACCTCACTCCTGTTGCCCCAAGAATAGACAACTCTCTGTTCCCTCTTCTCCTAAGGGCCTCCCTGAATTCCCAATTTAATTTTATTGCTATTAACATGATATACACAATATATCCAAATCCTTTGTAAATTTATTTCATAAATTAATATATTTTTCTCCTTTAGTGCAATAGATTTACCTTTTGAACAATTTTTTAAAAAAAGATTTTATTTATTTATTTGATAGAGATCACAAGTAGGCAGAGAGGCAGGCAGAGAGAGAGGAGGAAGCAGGCTCCCCACTGAGCAGAGAGCCCAATGCAGACCTCCATCCTAGGACCCTGAGATCATGATCTGAGCGGAAGGCAGAGGCTTTAACCCAGTGAGCCACCCAGGCGCCCCCTTTTGAACAATTTACCATTTAAGAGTTTTGCTTCCTTTTTTTCCATCCTATTTTGTATTCTCTGTTTATTGTAATTCCTTGTTCTTTGCCCGCCCTCTCCCACCCCTCACATTCTGCTGCATATTGTTGCATTGATTGAGTTTATTTGGCTCATTTTTTCCATATTGGGTTTTGGAAATTATAGATCTTACTCTATTTTTCAGTGGTTGCCCTAATATTTTAACACATTAAAAAATCATTATTAAATTAGAACACAAATATGAAAAAAAAAGTTGAGCAGTTCAGAAAGGCATAATATGAAAAGTAAGTCTTTCACTTCTTCCTCTCATTCCACTCCCTAGAATATCTATTTTTTTAAA
This sequence comes from Spilogale gracilis, assembly GCA_004023965.1. Lineage (NCBI taxonomy): Eukaryota > Metazoa > Chordata > Mammalia > Carnivora > Mephitidae > Spilogale > Spilogale gracilis. Next base: position 13,022 of record PITA01003518.1, read on the forward strand.
CTTTTCCCTTTTTAAGTATTCTGGTTGTTCCTTTCTTAACTTAAGTAATATTTTTATACTTTTACTTTTTTATTTATTATACACAGGCAGTATTTATTGGTACTTGATTTTGAAAGTTAGGGAATGATCTTATTTAAAGTTCTACCTCCAAATCTAACTAGCTGCCTTTTTATTTGTAGTTCTTGTAGTGATCATTCCTGTAAAGTAAATATGATCTTTAAAATTTAATTTCTTGTTCTGTTATCTTTAGACAATATCTCTTGGTACTATCCAAGCTGCAGAAATCAGTGTTCTTATATTTTTTTAACTTATGTCTCCCTCCCAACTTCAGTGCATCTCAAGGTTGATAACATTTACATTTTGCTAATAGATTTAGCATAGAAATTGAAAATAAATAAACACCACTTACAATATTACGATAATATAAATATCTTTCATTGCAGAGCCAAGTAGTATGATAAGACAAATAGAAAAGAAAACACAATCTTACGTTATGAAACCATGGGCCTGAAGCTTAGTGTTCCAGGGTATCAGGGTGAAACAGACACTTAGAATCCATAGATTCAGGTGCTCAGAATCACTTCACACTTTAGTTGGCTTCATATTTGATCCTAACTTTCTTTTATGACTCTTTTTTTTTTTTTTTGGTCCTAGAATTTCTAATTTCCTTTTCCACCCCCTCTCCTGCCCATAACCCAAGAAAAATGTCTTTATGACTTCCCTAAGGTTGATCATATTTCCAACTGAGATTCTTAACTCCACTTTCTTTATATATAAAGACATCTGCCCCAGAACCCCTAGTGCACCCAGCTTCGGTATAAACTATGGGCTGCACAAATGGCCAGGGGTCTCCCCTTCTTGTACTCTTAGGTGCATTCTATCTCAGAGCCCATTTATTGTTTTATAAGAATGAGGGTGTGAGAGGGGCACCTATGTGGCTCAGTTGGCTAAGTATCTGACTCTTGATTTCAGCTCAGGTCATGATCTCAGGATCGTGAAATTGAGACCCATGTTGGGTTCTGTGCTCAGCGTGGAGTCGGCTTGAGATTCTCTCTCTTTCCCTCTGTACTCCCTACCACCATTCCTCCACTCCCCCACCCCCACCCCTGCTTTATAAGAGGTCAGTTTTCTGAATTCTTGAGTGTCTGAAAAACTAACTTTGTTAAAATTTGTGCATAGTTTGCCTATTCATAGATTTATATTTTTCTACCTGGCAGAACATTTTCTCACATTATTTCCTTTCTTATTTTATCCCCTCTGTTCTTTCTGTTCCTTCTTGAGCTACTGATAGACCAATGGTGGAATCTCTATATTTATTCTCTATTTCTCTGAACTGGGTTTACCTCAGACTTTCAGTCTTTTGGTCCTTTAGTGATTCATTCTGGGAGTCTCTCAGCTTGATCTCTGAGATCGTAAATTCAGACTTTACTCCATGAGGCTATGCTGTTCTTATATTGAGATAGCCTAAATAATAGCAAGCATTTTTTTTAATTCCTTTTTTTTTTGAAAGTTAATTAATTTATTTTTGAGTCCTCTCTACACCCAGTATGGGGCTTGAACTCATGACCCCGAGATCAAGAGCTCCATGCTCTTCTGACTGAACCAGCCAGATGTCCTAGATTTCAAAATTTCTAAGTAATTAAGTTACTTATTTTTTCTTAATGTGGTTTTTTAACACAAGTAATTTCTTATGAGTATATATTTTTTAAAGCTTTATTTATTATTTGAGAAAGAAAGAGAGTGAGGGAGTGGCAAAGGGAGAAAATCTCAGGCAGAGCCCTGCTGAGTGCATAGTCGGATTTGGGGTTCCATCTCCCTATGCTGAGATCACCCCCTGAGACAAAATCAAGAGTCAGTCACTTAACTGAACCGCCCAGGTGCCCCTCTTATAGATATTTCTGAAACTATCAGTTTTATGATTTTAATGTCTTCTTTTGCTTTTTCAACTAATTTTTTTTTTTTAGTTTAGTTTCCCCCCCCCCTTCATGAAATTGGTGCTTTTTCTTTCATGGCACTACCTTTCCTCTTAGGTTAGACTAGAGCTTAAAGTCTAGATTCCACATAATTTTCTTTTGGAAGTTCACAGACATTGCTTTTCTGCCTTCTGATAGTCAATGTTAAAAAGTCTAATGATATGATTTTTCTTCTATGGGTAATTGGTTTTACATTTTTTATTTCTTATAATTTCTTGGAGCTTCTAGGTTACTCTTTTTGTCAACTGAAAGATAAACACAAATTCAGGAATCACCAGGTATTTGGGAAATAACATTAATATTAAGAGGTTGATAGCAATTTGAGTACACTGAAAAATCAAGACACAAGGAAGTGGGAAAATAAGAAATATGGAAAAGAAAGACCTTAAAATAAGCAAAAGTCATATTTGAATAGTCATTAGACAAGAAATAATATTCAAAAAATATTTTACAGGCTGATATGAGAAGCAACCAGTAAAGATCTTAAAAAGCACACACTACTATAAAAAACTCAAGATACATTAAATCATTGAAAAGACACCATTGAATATACATCTGTGATGGTTTGTCCCAGCATGCAGCATAAAAAGACAACAAAAAGGAAAGAAAAGATATTATGACAGAAAACTTAGGAGGTAGGAAGGATGAATCTAGAAGCCCCTGGAAGACAATGTGATCAGTAATTTCAAATTCGTGAGGCAAAATAATTTTGAACTGAAAATTTTAGGACCTGCTAAACCAGCATTTGAATGTGAGGTTCTCTTTCAGCTTGAATGTGGGTGAGAGTTCTCATTGGTGAACTTAGGGTTTCTTGTCAGTCTCCTGGAAAAAAAATCTGTTTTTATACCTTGGGACTCTTCTTCAGTGTGTATTTTGGGCTCTCCTTTTCCTCTCTTTTTATTAAATCAAAAGACCAATCTTTTTGTTTCAGAAACAGAACTCAAAGTATGTTTTTAAAAAAGTATTTATTTATTTTTGAGTGCATGTGCGTATGAGTGAGCATGTGAGCTGGGAGGAGGGGCAGAAGGCGAGGGAGAGAAAGTATCTTAACCAGGTTCCACACCCAGCACAGAAACCCATGTGGGGCTCTATCTCAACAACCCTGAGATCATGACCTGAGCTGAAATCAAGAGTCAGATGCTTAACCGACTGAACAACCCAGGTGTCCCAAAATATCTGTTTTGTAAAGGATTAATAATTCTGTAACTATTTTATGTATATTTTAATGAGAAAATGCATTGTGGATAACGAGAGAGAAGTTTCTCACTGCTAGAAAAAGGGAAAATGTGGAAAAAGGAAAAGCTAGAATAAACCCAGTGGTGTTGGATTGGAATTGGATCTAGCAGTGTGAAGTCATTGTTTTAAATATTGGTAGATAAATGCCAGAAATAGATGTATTGTGTATATGTTTCTCTCTCTGGGCTAGAAGTAATGACACCCCAGTAACTAACAATGAACATCCCTAGCACTCATATCATGGTGTCTAAATACCATTCTCCCAACCAAAGGAATCAAAGCTTCTTTTCTTAAAAATTTATTTATTTGGGGCACCTGGGTGACTCAGTCGTTGAGAGTCTGCCTTAGGTTCAGGCCATGATCCTGGAGTTCTGGGATTGAGCCCCGCATCAGGCTCCTGCCCGGCGGGAAACCTGCTTCTCCCTCTGTCACTCTCCTTGCTTGTGTTTCCTCTCTCGCTGTGTTTCTCTCTGTCAAATAAATAAATAAAATATTTTAAAAAGAAAAAAAATATTTTTTTATTTTAGCAGGAGAAGGGCAGAGAGAGGGAGAGAGAGAATCTCAAGCAGATGTCCCTCTGAGTGGAGAGCCTGACCTGAGCTGAAATCAAGAGTCAGACACTCAACCAACTGTGCCATCTAGGTGCCCCTGGTATATAAACATTTATGATGGTTAGAGCTTCATGTGGGTTGTAATTTTGTCATCAACATAAACCTCTTTGCTTTAAAACTTTCATGTTGTTAATGTAATCTCAAAGTTATGATGTGGATCATGATTTCTTTTTTCATCTGTATTTCTTTTTTAATGCTCTCGTTTATTGCCTGTTCATTCATTTCAGCCAACATGGTTTCCTAAGATTCTGCCTCTTTTCCTGTGTTATCCACAGCAGTCAAGAGAGACATGACTATTTCAAAGCAGATTCTATTATTCTAACAGAATGATTTTCTCTTTACTTCTCCATCTGCCCAACTAACATTTTACCTTGCGAAATGTTCCTTGATATCTCAGGTAGAGCTAGTTACTCCCTTCAATGTATAATATAATACTTCATGTATATTTCTAGAATAGCCTTTAGCATATTTATCAGATTAAATTTTAATGATTTCTGCAATAAAGATGTCCTGTTCTCTGTAGTTTTGAACTTCCTGAGGTCAAGGATGTCCCCACAGTCTGTATACTGGCTTCTCCTTATGGATCACTTCAGTTTTCACCTTGTGATACAGTTAAAGCAGGGCTTGGGGTTTCTTTACATCCCTTGAAAAAGAAATCACAATTCCCTAAGCATTAGTAAGCAATGCAGATCTTACTGATTTTGTAGGGAAGCAACAGAGTTTTGCATGACACTTCATACCACCCACAACTTTAAAAAATGCTTTCCGTAACATGTGTCCTAACCCATTTCTCCTTGGCCTAAACTTCCAGAGCATTGGGCTCCAGCCACCCCCTCTTCCTCACCTTCCTTGAGAATTGTCCTTTATTCTCCTATCTCAGATCTGACAAGTTAGATCCATCCTAGCTTTTGTATCCAAACTTGCAAACCATAGCCATTTATCACTACTGCCTTCACATTTGCCAGAGACAAGCATAGAAAGATAAAAACAGCTTGGTTTTAGTAAACAAAAAAGTCCTTTGGTTACCACCTACTTTAGAGCGGGGTCACATGAATTTTTTAATTTCTCTTTTGAGAGGGGTCGCATTTGCTGTTTGGTGGCTTGTCACAGTGTCTCGTATTTCCAGGCAGGGTTGCATTCCCTGCTTCATGGAACCTTAGCAGAGCCCTGTGAGAGGTATTGTGAATGTCAAAGAAGCCAAAACTGCAAGGTTAAGGGATTTGTCTTAAACGACCTCCATCAGAGTTGGAAAGGCAGAACTGGAACGCAGGTCTTGTGAGTTCGACTTTAGTGTTGTTTCCCTTGTCTTCAGTGGGCACACATTTCTCAGGCTACAACCCTCCAGTGTGCAAACACATCACCTCCCTTGATTTTGATACCCCAGCTTGGTTTCTATTCTGAGTCCCACTGTGCAGAAGGTGGGAATGTAATCTTAGTCAAATTGAACTAAATTCTTTTAGTTCCAGCTTTTCTCAGTCAGTTCCAATCATTCTCAGTCAGGTCCTCATTTTCTTTCTCCCATTGGTGTCTGTGTTCCACGGGGGCTCAACACAGTTCTTGAGCATTGGTGAGCCCACCCACTCTCATCTGTCCTGTCTGGCATCCACGAAAATGGCTCATGTTTATCTGTTCCCTGTTTCCTTTGTGTCATCCTAGGCCTCGAGTCCATATCTATCCCTCGCTATCCATTGATCCTTCTTGAGTGGAAGTAGAGGCAAGGAAAGAAAGAGATGGGGACGCAGAATGGGGCAGGAGAGACCGCAAGGGGGAGTTTTGGTTTTGGTGATAACAACTCACAGCTTTTTGTCCTGGATTTGCTACTTCACATTTGTTTGTTTTCTTTTTTTTTTTCCCCCAAAGATTTATTTACTTATTTGAGAGAGAGTGCACATGCATGAGTAAGGGGGCCAGACAGAGGGAGAGTGAAAGAGAATCTTAAGCACACTTCCCCGCTGAGCATGGAGCCTGATGTGGTGCTCCCATCTTACGACCCTGATATCATGACCTGAGCCAAAATCAAGAGCCAGACGTTCAACCAACTAAGCCACCCAGGCACCCATCTGCTTCACCTTTGTGACTTTGAACAAGCCACTTACCCTCTGTTAGGTTTCAGCCAGTTGGGAGGGGGGGTTAGGATGCCCCAACTTTTAGCCTGGTTTTACCATGCACAGCCAATGAGATGGAGGGCATGTGTCACAGCCTCCCAGCCTTCATTCTCTCACCTGCAAAAACATGGCTTGCCCCACAGAGAATTCAATGAGCGAGTGGGTAAATTTTGAGTCCTTTCAGAAGTGAAATATATAAATGGAAAATGAATGTGTAAAGATTGGGAGGTTTATTCTTCTATCTTGTCTTAAAAGGACTTTCTGACACAGACAAACTTACTGGCAAGGAAGCTGGGGGCTTCTGTGAACTGTTTTTTTCTTATTAGGACAGTGACCCTTACTCCTTCAGGTGTGTCTTGTGGTTGCCAATCCAAAAGCTAACAGAAGAGGGCAGCCTGTGCCCAAAAATGACAGGACTCTCCTGCAGGCTCCCTCGCATTCTAAGAGTGCATGTGGCCAAGGATTATGATAAAATGCATGTAAGGTCCACTAATATCGGAATCTGGGAGTGCAGCTTAAGATTGCTATTTGTTTTTGCTCTATATACTTCTTTAAAACTATTGTTTTGAAAGGAACACACACACACTTGGTTAAAAAATTTAGAAGTGTATAGGAGTTTATAGAAGACTCCTGATGGCTCCTATGAGGCCTACACAGCCTGCCCCCACCTCCCATCTCTGAGCTCGAATCCTGCCCTCTGCCCTGCTTGAAAGCCCAATTTTGTCCTTGCTATTCCCTCTCCCCAGAAGACTTTTCCTGTACATACCAGGGAGGCTCATTCCTTTACCTCCTTCAGGTTATTCAAATGTCACCTTCTCTGGCTTTCTTATGTAATATCGCATCCCCTCTCAGTCCCCTCTCCCCTCATTTAAATGGTGCCTGGCACACGGTGTCATACATTATTATTATTGTTCCCCAGAGTGCTTATTACTCTTGCTCAGACAATATATTGTACTTGGTTATTATTAAAATTTGGCTTAACCCTAGAATGTAAGCTTTGTGAAGCAGGAACATTTTTCATCTTCTTTTCTTTTCATTGGCATATTGTCAGTGCTTAGAACAACCCTACATGTGATAGTGGGGGCATAATAGATATTTGTTGAATGAAGCTTCTTGGTCACTCTACTTCTGAAAGGCACCCTTAGGAGAATATGATGAAATGAATTAACATCTTGCTCATTCTGGTATTCTGGGGTTTGGCAGTTGGGGCCAGGCTCTGCTGGGTGGTTTTTCTGTTCTAGGCCAGTTGTGGCTGATCTTGGCTGGACTTCCGTCTGTTCACACAAATCCACTGAGGCACCTTGAATTTCGTCCACATGGCCTCTCATTCCAAGGAAGCTGGCTGGCTCAGGCTCATCCCATAGTGGCTTCCAAGCACAGTGGAGTTGGCAATCCCCAATATACAGGTGCTGTTAAAACTGCTATGTGTCACATTTGCTATCATTCCTTTGGTCTAAGCAAGTCACATGACTAACCCACATTCTTGGTGGGAGGAGTTGCTAAGTCACATCCAAAAGAGGAGGAGAAGAATTTCAGACCCTTTTTTGCAATATTCCTTGAAAAACATGATTAGGTTGTCCTTTAAAAATGTAATATCCCACCAGTAGTGTGTTAAAGTACTTATTTCTCCAACTCGTTATAGACTCTGTATTATCACATTAAAAGAAGAAAAGATTTCATTAACCAGATAGGTGAGAAAATAGCGTATTATTTGCTCAGAGAATTTAAAGGACATCCCTGGTAAGAGGCAGAATCTGACCTCTAAATATAGGCCCTCACCAGGCTTGCAGTGCCTGTGGACTGTGAGGAAGGTGATCAGCACTGCCCTTGACTCTGGGCTCAGCCCTGTGACTTGCTTTAGCCAGTGAGGTATTTGTAGGTGTGATGTAAGCAGAGACTTCAAATTGACTCAGCACTTGCCGTCTCTTGTACCTGTCTCATTGCCATGCCTAGGCTAGTGTGCTACCCAGTGAGAGACACTTGGCACAGAGCTGAATCAGCCCATTCGCCCGGCAGAGGCAGTCCAGATCAGCTGACAGCCAGATGACGCCCAGACACGTGAGCAAGCCCAGCCAACATCTGCAGAGTGGCCTGGCTTAGCCCTCTGTTGACACCAGCTGTGTGTTAATTGTTCCCGTCTCTCTGGGAGAGTTCCCTGTTGCTTTATGATTCTAGAGCAGAGAACCGTGGGGCTCCACGATGCTGGGTTAGAGAGGAGCCCACCTAAATCCCAGGGTCTCCAGGCCTTGCGGAGCCCTTGTAGCTATGCCTGGACCTGTGAGTTTGGATATTCTGTGGGAGCATCCTCTACAAAACTGGTTGTCCCCTCCTGGTCTCTTGGAATGTCTCCAGCCCTCGAAAGCTCCAATGGCACAGTGGTTTTTGACAGGTTAGAAAAATCTTCATAGTTGTCAACCAGCTGGCCGGAGTCAGACCCTTAAATCCGATGGAGAGGGTCATGAATGGCAGAAAAGGAAGCTGCCCAGAGCCTGACTGGAATGATGAATGGGAGGCCTGGCATGCTGAGAAGGATAGAGATGTTTATGTTTCCAAAGGCAGGATACTTTCTCCCAGGGCACAGGGCTAGTGGAAACAGGGTCAGAACAAATCACTTTACATTTTCCCTCTTTTATTTTTTTCCTTCTGATGAGAAATAACTCATACTCCCAGGCAAGATAGACAAAGGAAACCATTGGTGCTGTATGTAGTCTATGAAAGTTTTTTTCTCTTGAATTTTCATCTTCTTATGTGACACTGTCCTCTCTGAGAATTGGATGAAATCTATGGACCCATTCCCCAGGAAAAATACTCATAAAAGCAAAATTTTACTTAGAATGTCGGGGGGTTTATAGTTTCTCTGAAACCCACTCATTGAACCTAGGTTAGGGGATTCTAGGAGAGAGGGAAGGAGAGAGAAGACATTGGAAGAGGAAGGCAGTGGTAAGAAAGATGTCAGAAAGAAGTGGGGAGAGTTTAAACAAAATGTTGAGTTTGAACAAAAGATCAACGATTGCTCTGACCTTAAATATATCCTCTCTCCTTTCTGCACTAGTTCCAGAACCCACACTTCTAAAAATCTCGTCTTTCAGTCAGTGACATCATACTTCATGTATCATTGTGCAAATTTGCCTTTTTTCAGTCGACTCTGTATATCTGGATCTATTTACAATAGGATATGTTGATCTAGTTTATTGATTTTTAACTGCTGGAGTATTCTATAGTATGACTATACCATTTTTTATTTATCCATTCCCTGATAATAGACATTTAAATAGTCCCTCCTTTTTTTCTATTACCAAAGGGAAATATCCTTGTATATGTCTCCTTGTATACAAGTAAGAGAAGTATCTCTATGGACTATACCTAGTAGTAAAATTCTTGAGTTATAGGACATGAACATTTTTAAAGGTTTCTAGATGCCATTGCCTTGCTTTCTGGATTCATTGAACAGAACTTCACCTCTCACCCGTGACTTTTGAGGGTTGTGTCCCGTACATCTTTTCAGTGCTTGTAATTTTCTTTTATACATAAAACTAATCAGATGGGTATAAGGTAATATAGATAGATACATGGATACACACACATATGTAGATAGATAGATAGATAGATAGATAGATAGATAGATGGATATCTGGTGGTAGGGTGTGGAGGTGTGGAGAGGACATTTAAAAAACTTTGTGGGCAAATTATTGAGTAGCCAGAGTCAAGAGCCACTGATTTGTATGCTGAAGATGCCTCTTTTCAACCTCTATCCCACATCTCTCCTTTGGGCAGTGAGCTTCCTTGGCATTTTCACTTGCTTGTTCGTCAGCAATTTCAGTCTAAATATGTCCAGTACTAAAAGCTTGATTTCCCACCTCCTCTCCTGTGCTTACTCATGTCTCCTGTGATCTTACCATTTCAGCAAACAGCATCATTGTTCTCCCAACTTGATCAGGCCATTGATTCCTCCACTTTCCCTTGTCCTCCATTTTTTCCCCCAATCCATCCATATGTACTGTTGACTCTACTTCCAAAATCCATCCATACCTTTCCTTTTAATTGCCACCACCCTAGCCAAAGCCACCACCATTTGCTCTTCCCTGGATTATTTCCTACAGTGGTCTCCAACCCAGTTTTTTGTGTTTTCATTTGTTTGCTTTTTACCTTCATCCTTGCTCCTCCAAAACATTCTCCACAGAGTGATCTTTCAAAAATGTGATCAAATCATTTTATTCCCCTTCAGTTGTTTCCCAAATGTGAAGTACCTTATTGTGTCTCTTCAGGGTCCTGTGGGATTTGACTCCTACTTTTCTCTCTCCAGACTTCTTCCTTTGGTCATTCTTCTGTTTTGCTCACTTTGTCCCAGCTGCCCTTCTTCTAATTCTTGGAAAACTCCAAACTCATCCCCCACATCCAAGCCCTTGCTCTGTATGTTCTTTTCCTTTCATCTTCCTTACTTGAGTCTTTATAGACTCCTTACACTTCATGTCTCCGCATGTCACTGTGCCAGAGAAACATTCTCTGACCATCCTTGTCTAGAGTCAGTCTCCTATATTTTTATTATAGAACAATTGCTCCTTTATTTATTATTTTGTTGCTTGAAGACTTTTTGTCTTCTCCTTGAGCTAGATTATAAATTCTGTGAGGGCAGGCACCATGGCCGTGTTGCCAGATTTAGCAAAACAGACAATACAAAAGACCGAACAGGAATCATGTCAAACTTGTATATTACTTTGGGGAGAACTGATAACCTTTATTTTATACCGAGTCTTCTAATTCATGTACATGGTGTGTCCCTCTGTTTATTTAGATCTTTGATTTCATGGTTTTTGGCATATAATTTCTATACATATTATTTTTAGGTTTAGATTTATACCTATTTCATTTTTTGAGCAACTGTAAATGTTTTTTTTTTAAATTTAATTTTATTTTTTCAGTGTTCCAAGATTCATTGTTTATGCCCCACACCCAGTGCTCCATGCAATACGTGCCCTCAGTATCTAGCACCAGGTTCTCCCATTCCCTCACCCCCTTCCCTCCAAGACTCTCAGTTTGTTTCTGAGTCCAAAGTCTCTCATGTTTCGTTTCTCTCCCCAAATTATCCTACTTCCCATTTCCTTTCCTTCTCCTACTGTCCTCTATATTACCCCTTATGCACCACATGTAAGTGAAAACATGTGATACTTGACTTTCTCTACTTGGCTTATTTCACTCAGTATAATCTCTTCTAATCCAGTAATGGTTTTATATTTTTAATTTTGGTTTCCATGTGTTCATCATGAGTACCTAGAAATACAATTGATTTTTGTATGTTTTTCTCATATCCTCTGACCTTGCTGAACTCATTTATTAGTTCCAGTTGTTGGGGTTTTGTGTGCGTGTATGTGTGTGTGTGGATTCCTTGGGATTTTCTGTGTAGAGCATCATGTCATCTCCAAATATAGACCATTTTATTTCTTATATGATTAGTACGTTTTTAGTTTTTTTTTCTTACCTTCTCATACTGGCTAGAACTTCCAGCACTATGTTGAATAGCAGTGATGAACAATACCTGTTCCTGACTAGCTCATTTGTTTAAATACAAGTTTGCACGATGCCACAGAGAGACCAAGCATAGGTGTTAACTAATAGTCAAACCAGGTCCCGCAACATACTATCTGTGTGATCCCAGAAAAGTGGCCTTGTCTTTACCACGTTCCCTCATCTCCAAAGTTGAGATATCTGTGCCTTGGCTTTGTTAGAGGGCATGGAGGATGCAGAGGTTAGGGGCTAGGTTCCCTGGGCTCAGATCCCAGCACTGCCACCATTCCCCAACTGTGTGATCGCAGGCAAGTTTCTTGCCCTGTATGCATCAGTTTCTTCCTCTGTTAAAGGAGGAAAATAAGATTAACCACTTAATAAAATTGTTGCAAAGATTGAATTCATTAATAAATGTAAAGTGCTTAATACCTGGCACAGAGTAAGCACTGGAGAAGTGTTTGTTCTTTTTGTGAGATTTGAATGAGGTTTGAATGTGTGTAGAATCCTTAGCATGGGGCAGATTCTCAGGAAAACTTCTGACACTAAGTCTCATGCTAACTAAAAATAGTTAAATAGCACTGAAGGGCTTGTAATGAGAAGTAATAGTCTCCAGCTCCACCCTCTGCTTTTTCTGTGAAGGCAACCATTTTTAACTTTTTTTCAACTATTTTCTAAATAATAAGCTCCTTTACCTATTCTTTGATGTATCAACTTTAGATATTATCTTATTTACATCCTGAAATAATGGTTGTGTAAGATTTAGCTCTCTCTTACTCCCTCTTATCCTTCTAGTATAACAGTATCACTGTTCATAATCATTTCACTAGCAAATATTGTTCACCGAAGACCAAAAGGAATGCATGCCCTGATTTTATTTCTTTAATTGAAAAATCTTACTGTTCCCTCCCTTTTTTTAAAGTTTTGTTTATTTTAGAGAGAGTGAGTGCGAGCAGGGGGAAGGGGCTTGGGGAGGGGAAGAATCTGAAGCAGACTCCTGCTGAGCAGGGAGCCAGACAACAACAAGGAGAAGCTTATTCTGGGGAGCCTGACCTGGGTCTCAATCTCACAACCCTGAGATTGTGACCTGTGCTGAAATTAAGAGTCAGATGCTTAACTGACTGAGCCACCCAGGCTGCCCCCTTCTCCCCCCTTTGTATTTGTACTGCTTGCTGTTCTGATACACATCACTTTTTCAAGTGCTTGATCCTATCAGTTACTCTATCAGATTCACTTTTTTTTCTCCTAGAGACTCTTCTTTTCTGTTATGCAGCTGTCATGATAGTAACAAAGTAATTAGCCTTTTCCCTTTCACTTCCAGCCTAGTATCATCCCCAGCCCCCATTGGCAGTCAATACCTGCCTATATTTCTCTTTGTTCCTTTTCTTTTCTGTCCATGCTTCTGGTCAGCTCATTTCTTTTCCCAGCCATGTTCTTTCTTGGTCTATCCATTTGGCCTTCTCAATTGTCCATTTATAGTAGTAGTAGTATTACTCTGTCCATCAACTTTTGGCTCATTATGAATTAGCGTTTTGAAGTGTTCTCATTTACATAGGGTACCCCGAAGCTAACTTGATCCACAGTAAAAGGGCAATTGTTCTAATGCATATGTGATTGAGGCAAAGTCCTTGCAGGGAATAGCACACTAAAGGCAGGCGATTTTAACAAAAGGCCGAAGTAAGGCATAAATGCTTCAGGCATGATGAGAACACAGACTGAAAGACCTGAGGATCTGTGTCAGCAGACAAATACCCATCAAAAGTGAAACCTTTCCTAAAGGAGTGCCCAGCCAAGGTGTTAGCCTTAGAATAGCTGGATCCATACTTTAGGAGCAACAACCCACTCTGTTGACACGTCAAGAAATAAGTTTAATAAAGAATTCACTGAAAAATTTCAACACCAGGCTAAAGGTGGCCTCTAAAGAGTAGGCTTAAGGTTTTTGAACATATTATTGGTTGATATCAGATGTTGAATTTAGAAGGCTACTTCTTTAAGATTTATAGAGCAATGTCCAAGCATCATCACCTTGGACCTAATCCAGAGTCCCATGTTTTGTCTAAGTGAATCCATTCGGACCAACTGTGTACCTACTTGGCTTTCATTGTGTATTCTATCCTCTTTTGATTCCTGTTGTCTTTGAACTTGAATTACCTGTAGAAAATGGCTCTCACACTTTCCCCACCCAGCCTGAGGGCTGCTGTTAAAGCAACTGGATTGTGGACCCTGGGGTCCCTGTTGCTGTTTGCCTGTGGATTTAGGCTTCCAATTTACCTTCTGTTGATATCCTAGTCATTAGTTAGGACTTTATGTCTCTTGTCTTCCACCTGTCCTCTGACCTATACAGCTGCAGTGGGGACTGCTGCTCCAGCATCTGCTTTATTCATCCAACTGCTGGTACTGGTTCCCTGACTGATGTCTGAGCTGGGCCCCTCAGACCTTTTTTTCCCCCCATCCCATCCCCCCTTTCCCTGACATATATAAGAGGTGTCTGGCAAATCCTGTCATTCAACCTCCCTGCATGTAGTATAATAATTTCTCTCCTCTTAGAAATGTGACCCAAGGGTCATACTCTAAGGCCACACCCATTATGAAACTCTGCAGTGAGGGGCAGGGGAGGGGCAGAGTATATGTAGAAGCACCCCCAAAGGGTTCAGAAGTATGCTTTGCTTCTGTCCTCACCTCAGTCTCACGAATTACTGAACTTAATTTCCTTTTTCTACTTCTCAGTCATTCTGCTGAAAACTAGCAGAGATCAGATGACCCTGGACACTGGGGAAGGCTGGGTATTAAAATCAGCTTGTTGGGTGCTGTAGCAGAAGAAGGTAGGTGGAACAGAGAGGTCTTAGCTGATGCATTCACAGGTATGAGATATGTCCTCAGTCAACATTCATCCTCTGTACACTTTATGCATAATCTTTTTCACCTCCCCAGGTCACCAGGGCTGTAAACATACTTGTATCAGCTCTGAAAGGAGTTTTCTGAGGAAAAAAGCCCCTAAGGAAGGTTTTTCCCAACTAGGTTCCCCTGAGACATTTGCTGTTCTCACTGCCAGCATTTATCCTCCTTCTGGTGACAGAATACATTATTTTCCTTGGGGAATCACTCCATTCTCTTACACTAAAAGCCTGATTGTGTTCCAGGTAGCCTATGACCCAGCTGTGGCTAATCTGGGTTCCAGTCACTCTAGCTGTCGTGTTATTTTAGGGATAACACATGACCCACTCATCCAATTAGTTGTGATAACTCCTTTTGTTGGAGTAATTGAAAAAGAGCATCCTCTTTCTCTTACGGTTATTGGGAGGATAAAACCCAAACCCGAAAATAATGTCAGCTATCTTGCTTCGATGAAGGGTCAGCTTGCTTGATAAAGCAGCCAGCATACAGGAAGGCAAGGTTACGAGATGGGAGGAAGTAAAACTGAATCAGGTAACTATCACCTGAGCCCCTAGATCCAGTTGTGCCTGAAGCTCTAGTCACTACTCCTTGACTTTACACACATTTGAGCCAGTAACACTCTCTCAAAATTTTTAAGAATTGATTAATGAATTTATTATTATTTTTACTTAAGTTAGTTTGTCTGTTACTGCAGCTCAAATAATTCTGACTAGCACAGCCAGTCATTTTATTGAAATTCCTGCACTCTGGATTCCATGCACAGTGTGTAACATATTTGCCAAGTATTATAGTGCATTCTCAGATGTTTGTTCCCCCTGAGTTCTGTTATGATCTCTTTTCACCATGCTCTTCCCCTCAAGGATTCCTTCTGTCTTAGAGCCTGAACTTTGATAGGTGACCTATGCTCCTCAGCACCAACAACCTACGGAGTCAGAAACAGACTTGACTCACATTTTCAGAGATAGTTGTCTTTTAGGTGGACAAATTCATGATGTACAACTGAAATGATAAGGTTCCACACCTTATAGTATCAGCAGAACTCAGCTTGTGAGTGGGGTATATGTTTACCAGGGAAACAGCAGGAGGTGGTTAGGTTCCTAGGCTAGCCCACAAGAACATATTCACCCATAATGTTGGTGAGCAATATTGCCATCTCTAATTATTCTACAGGATCAGTCACCACATGGGATTATCTTAGGATAGCTCATTCAAATTTCTACCTGGCAAGAGAGTAAAATCTGTTTCTGACCTGCATTCCTATCAGGGGGAGTACTCCCTACTATCTCTCACCTGCAACTACAGGATGCCACAGCAAGGCTTCAATTAAAAGTCCATGACCGACTTGGGGCGCCTGGGTGGCTCAGTTGGTTAAGTGACTGCCTTCGGCTCAGGTCATGATCCTGGAGACCTGGGACCGAGCCCCGCATCGGGCTCCCTGCTTGGTGGAAAGCCTGCTTCTCCCTCTCTCACTCCCCTTGCTTGTGTTCCCTCTCTGGCTGTGTTTCTCTCTGTCAAATAAATAAATAAAATCTTAAAAAAAAAAAGTCCATGACCGACAATTTCACCTGGGTCCCCTGCAACTACTGTTTATGTGATGAGACTCTTTGGTCCACCCCAGGTGATCACTGAACATAAAAACTTTGTCTTGATACTTGTGGGTGTCTTCATTGGCTTGCAATATTCAGTGTACACAAAATTGGACTCACTCCTTCCCAAACCATCACTCGTAGTCCCTCACTTGATGGTACAGCTATTGGTCCATTTGTTCAGGACAGAAACCAAGGACTCATTTAAGACATATATCCTCTCTTAGTTATTTGCTGTTGTCAACCAGTCACTGTTTCCTACAGGTTCTTCGGATGCTCGTTATTCTGTTGCTTTTGCTCCATCCCCCCAGTCACAGTCTTCAGTAGGCCTTCATAAATTCTCATGGACGTCACAGCTTTAGTCTCTGAAGTGGTCTTGCTACTCTTTCTGGGCCCCCTTCATCTGAATTCCTCATTTCAGTCAGAGATTATTCCTAAATATGAATCTGGTCAGACCATGCCCTGCTGACATCCTTCATTGCTCCCCACAGGATTTAGGCCTAGGCTCAGTATCCTTATCTAAGCACACAGGACTCCATGTGATCTGGTTCTTGACAACTTCCTTTTTGTTTTGACCATTTTGGGAGTGACCACATTCATTCATTCATCCAATAGACATTTATCAAGTGCCTAGCACTGTCCTTTCCTGGCACTGGGAATATAGCAGTGAACAGAAACAAAATTCTTGACCTCCTGGAGCTCCATTCTAATTGGAATTGAGAATGACGTGTATCAGAAGCAGTAACTACAATGGAGAGAAAGCAAGACAGGAGTAGGGAGTGACAGGGGAGGGCCTTCAAGGAATACCTCACTGAGGAGGTGATATTTGAACCTAGACTTGAAGAAGGTGAGGGAGCAAGCCACGTGGATATCTAGAGGAGGGGATAGTAGGTGTGAGGGCCCTGGGGTGATATCAAGGATCAGTAAGAAGATTAGTATGGCCCTGGGGTGATACCAAGGATCAGTAAGAAGATTAGTATGGCTGTAACAGAGAGGGAAAGGGGGGGTAGTGAGTTGAGGCAGATCATATAGGGTCTTCTAGACCATTCATCATAGCTACTTTATTATCCTGAGGGACATGGAAAAACCACTGGATTGTTCTGGTCGTAATAGCAATGTGCCATGAATTTATGTCTTAAAAATGAATTCCTTGTTCCCTAGAATGTGTCATAACTCCTTCTCTATCCTGGCTATAAATTTACCTTGTTCTCTCTTTCGACAACACCCCTCCTCACTTCCTCTTTTCTCTGAAGTCATCTCCTCATCGGGACTTTCCCTTACCCAAAGGTCGATTTAGGTGTATCTCAGGCCCTCATAGCCATGTCATTATAAGTGTTTATGGGTGAGGAAATAAATGAGTAAAGGTGTGAATCTAACTGGAAATGAAGAATGCCATGTATGCTGGGAGGCTAATAAGCAGATGCTACTCTTAATAATGAACATTTTCTGAATACTGAATATCTGCCAAGCATTATACTAAGTGTATCTCATGGGTCATGTTGTTTAGTGCTCCTCTGCTGTTGATGCTGTTTCAAAACCCATTTTATAGAGGAGGAGTCTACTCATGGAGAGGTGATCATGGAGAGGTGAAGTGATTTATCCAAGTCCCACACCCAGCAAGGGAGAGAGATGGGATTGAACTGGGCAGTCAGGGTCCAGCAGCATTTCATACCTGGATAAGGGAAAGCAACTCATTTCCCAGCCATGTAAATACTACAGAAAGTAGGTCTGGGCAACTGAACTTCCACAAAGGTTTAGGATTGGCAGTATATCCTGCTTGTTCTGGGTGGCACTTGTTACTTCTCTGAGACAGTGTCTATACAAGTCAAGGTAGAAAGGAACGTTCTCCCTGTAGGCAGAATGTTCTTCCGTTAAGAGCAGGGCTTTGTGTCACACAGATTGGGTATGGTTCCAGCCTTCCCCGTTGTCACCTGTGGGACCTGGAGAAGTGACTAAGATACCTTGGACTCAGCTTCCTCATCTGTAGAATGGGAATATTATTATTTGTAAGGATTACACTTGATAAGGTGTATAAAGATCCTCCACTCCTCAGCTCATGTCCCTTCATGTTATTTGCTCCAGTTCTCCTGTCTCACAGCAAGACAGCCAGCAGACCCAGTGCCACCAGCCAGTCTTGCCCCATCTTTTGAAATTGACACTGGATGAGCGTGAAATACTCCAGGTATTTTTTTTAAGATCTTCTTTTTTTTTTTTTTTTTAGGGCTTGGAGGCCTTAAGTAAGAACTGGGTTAATCCAGGAGCCAGATATCCACGTTTTCTAGGTGAAAGGAACTATCACTTTAATGGAAAGAAACTATTATCTACTGAGGGTCCACACAGCATGTCACAAAGATGTGGAGAGGTGGCCTTGGGATAAGCACTACTGTAGAAGGATACCAAGGCCCGCTAACATTTTATAGTGTGCTCCTACTCACATGCCAGATTGTGGCAGATTTGAGACTGGGATTCCAGAGTTGTCTGGCCCTGGGACAAAAGTGTTTTATAACTACCCAGTGGCATCAGATAAAGGAGGCTCCTGCTGGACCAGTGAGTGAGCCTTCCTCCAGCAGCCAATACTGTGTCAAAGAACACTTATATTCAGCTTCTCTAAGTGGCACGTGATAGTAGTCCACATTCAATGGGCTTAAGTTAAAAAAAAATTTACTGGATGGGACACTGGGCTATTTTACATAAAAAAGAAGTGAACAGTTAGAACCTGGGAAGGCTGTAAGCAGAATTAAGTCACTGAGAATTCACAAAGCTAATTCTTGTCTTGTTCTCAGGTCACATATTCCTACCTGTACTTTTTGGTTGGTATATGTGCTTCATTTTTTTTTTTTTTTATGGCTCTGTCTGTTTTTAAAATCCTTGGCTGACCCTGAACTCCATCAAAACAAATTTCCATATTCCCTAACTTCGATCTCTAGCATCTCTGCTTCAAATTCCCCAGAGAGAAAGATTTATCCCAGCCTGAGCCTGCATTTTCACTGACGCAGTCAGCTGTGTTTCGAACCAGCGCCACTTAGGAAAGTCACGTGGGCTGAGGTCCAGGAGGGAAAAAGCAATTCTCAGAGAAGAGGGTGGGTCAGGAGCTCTTAGGTCTCTACCTCAAACCCTACCTGGTCAATTTGCTAGAAAAATGCTAAGTAAAATGAGTAATAATGACCTAAACATGAATATGAACCCTTAAAATATTTTTAAAAGCAAAACTTTAATAGGAACACCTTTATATGATTTAGCATTTTTCTTTATACAGTTCAGTTGCTCATCATCAAATTTCACTGAATCCTCATTGTACTACTAGGACTCAAAAGAAGGATAAGTTTCAAAACCTGAAATCCTGCAAGATCATGCTCAGCTCCTGTGGTTTGAACTTCATAGCATCTATAAAGTCAAGAGCCTTTACAGAAGAATGTCTTCCTCTTTCCTGAGAAGCCTCTGGGGCCCTGCTTTCATTCATTGGTGAGAAGGGATTCTTTTGCTTCCTAATTTTTTAATTACTATTAGTGCCTTTAGCATCCTGTTTGCTTTGCCTTCTCTGAGACTTCTTTCCAAGAAGGAGGACATATGATTCTTCACTAATCAAGTTTCTTTTTCAGCAGCTTGGCGTAAGCTGGAAAAAGAAAAGAGGCATGTTCCTGTAAGCTTCATGCCTTTCTTCTTAAAACTTCACTGCCTCCACTCAACACCAAGTGTTTACCAAGCACCTGTTAAGTGCCAGAACTTGCAATGGAAGCAGGTTCTAGCTGCACCTGTTTTATTACCTTGCTTCTCTTATAATAGATCTTTTTAAAGGATGCAGTCACATTTTCTCAAGCTTTCTGAAGTACCTATTAAAAGTATTTAGCTAGGTTATATATACATTGACTTCTCCAAGTATGGATCTGGAAAGTTCACAGTGAGTTGAAGAATCGATGCAGGTTGCTTGGCTTGCTTTTTTTTTTTTTTTTTTTTAAAGCATATCCTAGAATTTTTTCAGTTTACATTTTTCAACACTCATGGACTGACAACATGGTTCTATACCATTTAGGAGTCAGAAAATATGTTGTTAGCTCTCAGCTGATTTGTAACCCCACCTTGGTGTAGGTGTGTACCAAACTAACACTTCCTGTTAAAGATGTTAAAGATTAGTAACACATGCCTTGATTGAGCCAGCTGAGATGGTTTTGGTGGAGAGACAGCCGAGGTCTGAGATGTGTCAGTGTCCTGATTGTATATGGAGTCCTGGAGCAACAGGACAGCCTTCATCTGCTGGGGTGGTTCCATCCACGTTTGTTCATGAGTTTCTTTTGGTATAGAAATGCCCAACTTGCCCACTCTCCTTGCGGGAAGGGGAAGGATGTTGCAAAAACTTGGCTTCTTGCCAGTTCCCTTGGGAATGTCTATTTACTGAGCTTCACAGAGAGATGTCTGTGATTGAATAATGATGTTTGAGTTCTTGACTGTGGTCTGTAGGGGATGCTTCTCTCATTTGCCACCTGAAAAGCTGCAATTACCAAAATTGCTTATCATGCCTGTCCTTTAGGAGTTCCTACTGGGAATCCCTTCAGGAAAATTCATTCATGCATGCACTCATTCATTGCTCTCTCCTCATGGCCATGTGAGCAAACATGTTCTACTGAAGCACAATGAACCTGTCTACCAAAAAAGACACTCAAAATTTTTATGGTTAAGACTAGCCGATCACCTGGGATAAACCCAGTGGTGTGCTGGGAAATGTTTCTGCTAAAAAAATTTAAAAGCTCTAATTTGTAGTGTTTGCCAGTTTCCCTGGTATAAATACTCTCTCTGTGGCTGAGTTCAAGCCACCAATGTGATGACATTGTAGGTGGATCTGGGGGAAGTTGTGTGTAGTGGCCTCCATGGGTCATATGAGCTGTCTGCGTATGCTCTGCTCTCTACCCTGTATATGTGTATGGTCATACTCTTGGGTCACTTGAGAGGCTCAGTTGGTTGAGCATCTGACTCTTGTTCTCAGCTCAAGTCTTGACTTTGGGGTTGTGGGTTCAGGCCCTGCATTGGGCTCCACAGTGGGCATGGAGCCTACTTGAAAAGAAAAATTATCCCAGCATTGCTGATTTTCCTCCTTCTCTCCTGTTCTTTTTCTTGTTCTTCTCCTCCTCCCCATCCTTCTTCCCCCCTCCCCACTTTCTCCTTCCTCTTCTCCCTCTTCTTTTCTAGTTTCTTTACCAGGCATTTACTTTCTTCTCCCTTCCTTGTCCCTGGTTTCAACTCTTAACATGTTCTGCAGTCCTGACCTCAGTTCTCACCTCTGGCTCCTTTGGATTTGTTGTCTGTAATATTCTCTTTCCAGCTCTTGGGACTCTGCATCTTCCTACCTGGCTGCTGCGTTGGCACATGCCATTTCAGAGATTCTTGGATAGAAACTCCTTCCCAAAGGCTTCACTCAGTGAAGCTGAATCACTGTTCTCATTCACAAGGCAGGCTGGTTGTAGCTCCCACAGCAAGAGCTGGGATGGGGCTGAGGCCAACATTCATAAAGAGCAGCATAATGATTACCAGGCCCGGGGACTGGTGTGCATGTCAAGTGCATGCCCAAGTTCAGATCTCAGCTCTGCTACTTCCTCTTGTATTATCCTGGACATGTTACTCATCTTGCTGCTTCTGGCTTCTAATCTTTAAGACAGAGGGCCTCATTGAGCTAGTCCTTGATTAAACAGATTTATATTTGTAAAGTGCTTAGAATAGTGCCAACCACACAGTATGTGCCATGCAAATATTTGTTAAATAAATAAAACCCATTCCACAAATATTTACTGAGTACCTAGTTTTGGCCAAGTGCATGTACCAGGCATTATGGGCACTTTCAAGACTGGAACAGTTTCTTCTCTTAATCGTTCGCAGTGTAGCACAGAGAGAGGAGATAATATGTATACACAGATTGCCTTGATATAAAGAAGAGATGAATAAGTTATTGAGAATTATGTGGTAGATACCGTGATAGGTACTTTATATCCATTATTTTATTTACTGTCATTTAATATCACTTAAGAGATATCATCTTTATAACATTTACATTAAAAAAATTATAAACATTTAAACATTTAAAATCATTGGCCTATTTATTATCTTTTTGTGGATGTTAACAGTTCCTTTTGCTTAGACATTTTTTTCTTGGTGGGGCATCCATATTTTTAAATTATTTTTCTCTTATTATGGATATTTCAAGCATTCACAAAACAGACACAATGATATAATGACCCCCTAGGCACTTGTCACCCAACTTGAATCATTAGCAACCTCTAACTGATAATTGTTTTGATTTATTCGTATCCCTGCTCACTCTCCCCATCTAGATAATGAAAAAAGGAAATTTTAGATACCATATCATTCCACCTGCCCTGTGCTTATTTTATAGGTGAGCAAAATGAAGCCTAGGGAGTTTAGGCAGTTTGATGAATGTTGCACAGCTAAGTGATCAAGCTGGAACCTGTACCACCCTGTCTGTTTTGGTCCAAAATCTGTGCTTTTAACCAGAATGCTAAAATTTGAGGGAGGCTACAAGTGCCCAAGGAAGGGAAGAAAATGGAAATTCAGAAGGAAATCCAAGAGGACTTTGCAAAGGAATAGCACTTGAGGCTGTTGAAGTGAAGGTAGAGACATCTTAAGAGAAATAAAAAGCTTACATTAAGTCATAGAGGAAAGCAATTATACACTGAGCAGTGGGTTTGAAGAGTATTATTAACATGTGGCAAGCAGGTTAACTTGATCAGAATCATTTGAGGAGGACCTTATTTAAAATGCTAATTGCTGGGACCCCCACCCCGAGGGAGGGACCAACTCTCTGAGGTTTGGGGCCTCTGGATCTGTTTTTAAAAAGCTCCTCTGGAGTGTGCGATATACATTATAGTTTGAGGACCACATGAAGACATTTGTTGGGAACAGCAGGACTGTAGGGATATTCATTCAGTGATTTTGTTTTTGTTTTCCACTGTCTGTTCAAATCCATTCTGTAGCACTGAGAGAAATCCCAGGGAAGCCCCATGACTTTTCAGGTCATTGTTAATCAGTTCTCCACTCATCTCAAGTCATAGAAAGTCTTATTTTAGCAAATATATCCCATGTAATACTTCAAATTCAATTTAAAGAGTTTTGCAAAGAAAGTGAAGTCTGTATCTTCCTACTGTTAGGGCATGCTTGGACTGGCAGTCCGCATTGGAATGGAGAAACTGGGGGTCTATTTCTCTTTTTCCTGGTTCAGACTTCTCTCATTCCTGTCATCAGATTGCATCCAAATTTTCCAGAGCAGCATTGGAAGGAGAGAGACAGTGTCAGGTATAAAAAAATTGTTACTTTTACTTTAGCACTGCTTTCTGGAGAATAAGCTATTTCAATTTTCCAGATTCCTAAATTGGTCTTCATATGTGTTTGTCCTGCTATTCAGCTTTTATGCCAGGTTTTTAATTTTAACAAACCACTATTTAAATTTCCAAGAATTCCGCTTATTTTTATTGTTGGCAGCCCAATTTTGATTTAAGAATGTGATATTGACTTAAATATCTTTTCATACATTAACTATACTTATTCCAGAGTTCTCTTCTGATTCTTGTGTAAACTTTACTTCATTTGGTGTTAGTTCCTCCTTTATTCAGCTTCCTACCTCTCATGCTATTTGCTTTAACTATTTAGTTGTCTAGATTGATTAATGTGGTTCTTTTAGCACAACGGAAAATCACTGTGGCTCAGACAATGAAAGTAGATTATGAGCACAGGGGATTTGGTGTGGGAATATGTAGGACAATTGAGTTTTCCTTAAAGAATGCAGAAAGTGGGGGTGCCTGGGTGACTCATTCAGTTAAATGTCTGCCTTTGGCTTAGGTTCTTGATATCTGGGTCCTGGGCCCTGCATCAGGTTTCTGCTCAGCAGGGAGTCTGCCTCTATCTCTCTCTCTCCCTCTGCCCCTCCCCACTTGTTGTTCTCTCTCTCTCTCAAATAAATAAATAAAATCTTAAAACATAATGCAGAAGGTGCTTACATTTTGGGCACAGGGACTTCTTATCTGTTGGGCTATCTGGAAGGGACTAGGGACACTGATTTGCTTCTCTTTTAAGCCCTAATCCTTCCTCATGGAATCTTCTTGTGGCAGAATCCCTACTGCATTTAGAGGAATGTGCTCTTACTACAAGAGTCAGTAATGAAAGGATGAGTCAATAATAGATTATATAAATTACCATGTTAATAAATCAATGGGGAAAAACCATTTAATTTATAAAAATGCAAAAGCACATTTAATAAATTTCAAAGTCCAATGCTGATTTTAAACATTTGGTTACATTACAAAAATGGACATGTACCTAACATGGCAAAATATGGAAAATTCACACACATTTATACACAGAAAGAAAAGCCATTTTGCTTAGCAGTAAAACATGAAAGGAATAAAATGACACCTACATTCACCACTATTAATAATTTTTTAGTATATAAGCAATGAACACTATTTAGAAATAACAGAAAAATATAATGGAAATTGGAAGTTCCTCCTCCCATAATGCCATGCTCAGGAAATAACCAATATGAATATTTTCATGCCATGTCTCCAAATTTTGCTTTTCTCAGCAAATTAAGATTACTGTTTTTCAGATGGATCACAAAATGGGATCTAAGAGTCAGCCATCACTTTTATTTATTTGTTTATTTATTTTTTAAAGATTTAGTTATTCATTTGAGAGAGAGAGTGAGAGGGCCTGGAGTTGGGGGTGGGGCAGAGGGAGAGGAAGAAAGAGAATCTCAAGCAGACCATGATGTGGGGCTTGATCCCACAACCCCAAGATCATGACTGGAGCTGAAATCAAGAGTTGGATGCTTAACTGACTGAGCCACCCAGGTGTCCCCCCCCAGTCAATACATTTAGACAACAGTGTAAAATAGCATAACAGATTTAATTGGGGACAAAAGTTGTTGTTTTTAAATTCAAATCTATTTTGTTTTTAAAAGTTTTTATTTAAATTCCACCTAGTTAACATACACTGTTATATTCACTTCTGGTATATAATTCAGTGATTCAACATCTCCATACAACACCCAGTGCTCATCAGGACAAGTAAACTCCTTAATCCCCATCACCTGTTTCACCCATCACTCCATCACCTCCCCTCTAGTGACCATCACTTTGTTCTCTGTAGCTAAGAGTCTGTTTGTTTGTCTTTCTCCTTTATTTTTTTCCTCAAAGTTGTTATTTGCAGGTATTTCTTTTTCTTTTCTTTTCTTTTTTTTTTTAAGATTATTTATTTATTTATTTGACAGAAACACAGCGAGAGAAGGAACACAAGCAGGAGTGAGAGAGGGAGAAGCAGGCTTCCCGCCGAGCAGGGAGCCCGATATGGGGCTCGATCATGACCTGAGCTGAAGGCAGTCGCTTAACCAACTGAGCCACCCAGGTGCCCCGTATTTGCAGGTGTTTCAATTATTTATTGATGTGTAGCAAACTACCCCAATGCTCTCTGGCTTAAGACAACAACCATCTTATTTGCTCATGATTCTGCCAATCAGAATGGCACTCTCTTCTGTCTCCTTATTTGGCCTTTCCATGTGGTCCTACCAGCAGGGGAGCCAGATTTCTTACAGGACTCAAAAAAAGCACAAAAGTAGAATCTTCTAGGCTTCCTTAATTCTTACTCACAGTGCTATCCCCACTGCAGTCGGCTGATTAAAGTAAGTCATAGGTCTGGTGTGGAATCAAGGGCAAGGGGCTACACAAGGGTATGAATACTAAGAGGCATGGTTTGTTAGGACCACAGTTTAATAGACTAGTACCACAGATATGCTTTTAGTTATAGGCAACCCGAAAGAATAAATTGGAAAATAATTAGGAACAATAGAGTTTAGTGAAATGACTGATAACAGAGTAGATAAAAACAATTATATACCTGAACAGTGTTATGAACTTTAATAAAATCAAAGGTAGTATGTACCATACCAATAACTTTTCCCATGAATACCTATTTAACTACTACCATATAATGAGTGTGCTGGGCCCTGGCTATACAGAGGTACACAGAATAGACACAAATTTAATCCTTATAAAGTTCACAGTCTAGAGAAGCAGGCATACATTCAACAAAGTCCCTGAGGTAGGAAAGGACTAGTGCATTAATGAGCTATTGCTGTGATGAATGCTGTGTAACAAACAATCCCCAAATCTTAGTGGCTTAAAACAATATCTAGTGTTCTGCTCAAGAGTGTTCATTGTTGGTGAGGGCGAGTTTGGCACATGGGGTGGGCTCAGGTCTGTTCCTCTCATCTCTCCATCTGGAACCGGCAGCTAATCAGAGTGCTCTCCTGCCAGATGGCAGAAATCCAAGCCAAACCATGTCTTCCCATTCACAGTCTCTGTTCATACTGTTAACTTACATTCTGGCCAAAGCAAATCACACAGCCAAGTCCAATATCAGAGACTAAGATGTATAATTCAATTACACGGAGAAAATGAAGAAAAAGAAACAATAATTAAACCACAGTAATTTGAAGAACTGTGATAGGTCCACTGGGGCTTGGGTGTCATGAATGAGAAGGATAGTGGTGGGATATAAGGTTGAAGTGACTGACAGGGGCCAGATCATTCAGGGCCTTGTTGGCTTTGTTAAAGATGTTGAATTGCATCTAAGTGCAATCTAAGTGCAGTGCAAAGCCCTTGGAGGCTTTTAAGCATGAGAGTGATTTGGTCAATTTTGCTTTTAAAAAAGATGCCATTTGAGTACCTGGGTGGCTCAGTTGGTTAAACACCTGACTCTTGGTTTCGGCTCAGGTCCTGATCTCAGGGCTGTGAGACTGAGCCCCATATTGGGCTCCACACTCGGCAAGGAGTCCTCTTGAGATTCTCTCTTCCTATCCCTTTGTTCCCTACCCCCATCATGCACTGTCTCTCCTCCTCTGTCTCTAAAATAAATAGTTAAAAAAAAAGATGCTGCTGTGTAAAGAATGAAAGAGAAGAGGACATAGAGTAGTTATCAAATTATTTCAATAAGTTAAGATGGTAGATTGGCTTACAGAAGGAGAGTGATAGTGTAGATGAAGAGAGGTTAAGGGATTGAGATATATTTATTGAAAGTATGGTTAGATTTGATGGTGACTTGGATGTGAGGTTAAAAGAGAACTCAGGAATGACTCAGAATGCTCGTGATTGTACCAGGTGAACACAGGTGTCCTAATTGCACTGGGGAGTATCTGGCAAATGAACAGATTTGAGGAGGCAGATTAAAAGTTCAGTTTTGGAAATACTGAACTCCATATTCTTGTTGGACAGTAGTCATAAATATCTAGGGATAAACTTAACAAGCAATGTGAAGGATCTATATGAATAAAACTATAAACCTCTATTGAGGGCCATAAAAGAAGATTTGAATCAATGGAGTGTCAAACCTTACACTTGAATAGGAAGACTCAAAATTGTAGAGATGTCAATTTTCACTAAATAAATCCATAAATTCAATGCAATTTCAATCAAAATTTCAAGAGCATTTTTTTTCCCCCTTGAAACTTGCAGCAATTACCAGGGACATTCTCTAGAAGAAGAATAATGAGAAATAACTTGCTCCATTATATATTAAAATACATTATAAAACAACAAAATTTATAACAGCTGAATATAGACAGAGGGGGTAGACTTATAGCTCAATGGTGTGAAGTAAAGTGTGGAAATACAGATTCAAGAACAGATGAGGATTTAGTATGTTACAAGGGTAGCATATCCAAATGGTGGGAGAAAAGACTATTCAGTAAATGGCTTAAAGACAACTAGATAGCTATTTGGAGAGAAAAGGATAAAGCAGCATTCGTGAAGCTCTACTTTTTTCTTTTTATCTGTTATATACTGTTCTATTTCAGTGTAGCATAGGGAGTAAGTTATATTCATATTGATGTACTTTTAGGTTTTTTCTTTTTTAAATAATTGAAAAGAAAATGCTTATATAGCATCTTTGGACAAATGTGTGACTCATTTTGTAGTGTAAATTCAGAGATGTGAAATTGCTGGGTCAGAATGTGTGTACTCTTTTTCCTAAGGACTGCTGAATTTCCCTTTGAAATCCCAAACTACACTCTAGCAACAGTGGATGAGAAACCAAAAACGAAATAAACTTAAAAAAAAAAAGATGAATCAAGTTAATAAAAATAAAAGCAGAAATAAATGAAACAAATTACAAGAAAAAACAATAGTTGAGATGATCAATAACCCCCAAGTGAAGTGTTTGAAAGAATGATAAAAACACACAAACTCTCGGCAAGAGAGAAAATACAAATGGTATTATGCATGATGAGAGAGCATGGATGCAGAGGAGATTTTTAAAATTAGAAAACTTCTTTGTGTAGCTGAAGTCAGAGGGTGAGGTAGGAACTGCAAATAATGAAAACTGTCAGTGAAATTCTTTTGTAAGTTGGGCTAATGTTGGAGATAGATATGCTCTTGCAAAAATCTAAAGATTTTTCTTCAGCTTTGAATTCCATCATTGTATTTATGATTCATGACCGACTTATATGAAAAATATCTTTAAACTATTGAATTACTCCTGCAGTGGTGAGATACTCAAATGTTGAAGCAGGCTGACTGCATGAATAGCAGATTCACATCTTGCTCATATGAGGCATAACTTCTTTAATTGGAATAACAGGAGGAATTACCCACATGGTTTGAATTGTTAGGCTCCCTTTTTCCCCCTCTTCTTTTATTTAAAAAGATCTAAAAAATGATAGAGCATGTATAGTTGAATTCACATAATAAATGTATGAATGATATGATCCAGCTCTATAACTTTATATACCAATCCATTTGAAAACCTAGATAAAATGGACAAAGGTGTTAAGGAAAATAGAAATTACCAAAAATTGGTCTAAGAAAGCCAATAGAAAACACTTACAAAAAATAGGTAAAGACCCATCTATCAATCTGCTCCTCTGTCCTTATCACCCAAGACACAAACCTTTTGTAGTTACATAGGCAAGCTCTACAGAATCTCAAGAGAAGATTTCCCTCCCATCTTAGATTTCAGAGTGAAGAGAACATGGGGCCCTACCAGTCTTATTTTATAAGGCTAGTTTATTTCTAGTTTCAAGAAACGAAACTACAATTACAAGCTAATCTCACTTGTGAATGTAGAGCACCAAACTCTAAGTAATACCAGATAATTGAATCTAGGATGTATCAAAAGAATACTATATCTTGATCAAGTAAAATTTATCTGAGAAATTGAAGTTGGGGAATCAATGTAAATATTAATGTACTTTATTTAGGGATTAAAGGGGGAAAATTCAATGGGTACAGGGGAAGACATTTGCTAAAATGCAGCATCTTTTCAGGATTAAAAACATGAGAACTAGATACAAAGGGTACCTACCATAAATATACAACAAATATTTTTTTATTGAAGTGTAATTGACATGCAGCGTTGTATTAGTTTTAAGTGTTCAACATGGTAATTTGACAGCTCTATGCTTTATGCTATTTAGCTACCGTCTGTCACCAAGCAAAGCTATTATAATACTGTTGCCTATATTCCCTATGCTAATATACAGCAAATATACGTAATGGTGAATCTTTAGAAACATTGTCATTAAAGTAAGAAGCAACACATGGATGTTTGCTTTAACTACCAGTCATTACAATTCTAGTGAGGGTCTACCCAGTATAACATGAGGAAATGTAAGAAGATAAATACTGGACAGGAGTATAGAATTACAGAATGGTATTAACTGAAACATGAAAACATTGTTCTCTTTGCTCCCTTGGCTGTCAGTAATACTTTAAAAAAAAAAAAAACCTAAACCACATAAGGAGCTTATTCTGTTTAATCTTTTGTAACTCAATTATATATATGGAATATCTCTATAGGGGCATATATACATTAGGTGAATTAACGCAGTTTAGGTCCTTATTGATGAACGTTTGATTTCTTTTTTTTTTTTTCTTTTTTGCTATTGTAACACTTCTTTGCCTTTGTGTCACTTGAGGGTTAAATGCCTAGATCTTGGATTGCTAGATTAAAAACAGTCTAGATGTTTTCAGCACAGGAATAGTGAAGCAGATTGTGGCTTGTTCTGCATTCTAAATCATGGAATACACCTTAGTGATAAAAAGGAACAGACTATTGGTACACACTACAATTGGGTAGAATCTAAGGAATTATGCTGAAAGCCAATCCTAAAAGGTCACATGCTATATAATTCCCTTTATATATAACATTTTAAAGTGACACAGTTTTAGAAATGGAAGGCAGATTAGTGATTGCCAGGAGTTAGGGATGGGGTGGGGTTGGGCAGTGGAGAGTTGGGGGGATATAAGACTGGTCATAAAAGGCAGCAGGAATGATCCTTACGGTAATGGAACTGTTCAGTGTCTTCACTGTGGTGGTAAATTCTAATGGGGATATGTGAATGCTAATGTGAAATTTTATAGGACTAAACACACACACACACACACACACGAATATAAGTAAGATGGGGAATTTCAATAAGATGAATGGATTGTATCAAAGCTGGTATCCCAGTTGTGATATTTTACTCTAGTTTTATAGAAAGTTCTCACTGGGGAAACTGAGTAAAGAGTATGCGGCAATCTCTTTGCATTTTTTCATGTGAAACTGTAATTATCTCAAAATATAAGTTAAAAATTTTAAAAACACCTCAAGTTAAAAAAAGATATATATAATTTTCAATTTTTATATTTTTGTCAAGTTGCCCTCTGAAAATGTTGCTCCATTGTGTGCTGCTAATGACAATAAGGCATATAAAGTGTCTATATTCCTTCAAATTTAAACAACAGAAAGAAATTACTTTTGACCTATCAAATTGGAAGGACTTAAGAGTACTATATATCCTACTGCTGGCCAGGGTGTGGGAAATAGGCACTCTCAAATGTTGTTTGTGAGTGCTGTACGTTCAGTTCCCCAGGAAGGAGACTCTGAGGCAGAGTCATGGGTAAGGGGTTTATTAGAGCATGTTATTGGGATCAGTAAGTCCAGAAGGTAAGGAAGAAAGCAGGATTGGGCATAGGGAGAAACTGAGCTAAGATGCAGGTTCAGCAGAGATCTCATCTGACCTCACAGGTAGTTTTGAAGCGTGGATGACCCTTCAGAGATGTCTTCAGTTGGAAGATAAAGCTTTTAGCTCTCCTGTAAATCAGTTATTAGATGCACGCACTGTGCCAGGACTGGGTGGTTTATGACAAATATTGACTGATGTCAAGTGGCTGAGTATCTTGTCCCCCAAGGTGTATAGTGCTGTGTCCCTGGTGGATGTTCTGTAGTGGGCAGGAACTATATCCACCCCTGATGCACTTCACATGTCCACCCACTCTGTCTCTGATATATAAGTCACTCTGCATTCAAGCCAGGCCATTCTCCTGGATCACTGGGTTTACATATATTTAAACCTCAGATCCCTTCTCTTTCTTCACAGAATAGAGAAGCAGCTGTACCAGTTTGTATTTTCTGCTTTGCAGACATTTTAATTTTTTTATGAGGTCAATTTATTTATATGTATTTAATCTATTTTATGGCTTCTAGATTTTGTGCCATAGTTGGAAAGATTTCCCATTCCAAATTTATTTTAAAATCCATCTTTATTTCAAGTAATTTTTTTTACTTAAATTTTTTTTGTCCTTTTGAGATATGTTATTATATAAAAAATGGGCAGACGATCTAGCACCATTCACTTAAAAGGCTAGCCAGTAGTCTTTATATCATTTATTTAATAATTTATAGTTTTTTTTTTTTTAAGATTTTATTTATTTGACAGAGAGAAACACAGCCAGATAGGGAACACAAGCAAGGGGGAGTGAGAGAGGGAAAAGCAGGCTTCCTGCCGAGCAGGGAGCCTGATGTGGGACTCGATCCTGGGTCTCCGGGATCATAACCTGAGCCGAAGGCAGTCGCTTAACCAACTGAGCCACCCAGGCGCCCCAATAATTTATAGTTTTACCATCAATTGAAATGTTACCTTATCATATACTAAGCTCTCTGATGATTCTGATGAATCATTTCTTAAATCTTCTTAATACTAAGTTGTCTTTGCATTTCTGAAATGACTCCTACTAGTTCATGATTTATTATATTTTTATGTTTACTGAATTGTATTCACTAGTATTTTATCTAGGAATTTTGCATCTATTTTCAGCCACAAAAATGGCCACTCATTTTTATTTTGCTCTGCTTTAGTTTTACTGTTTTGTATAGCAAAAAGGGATTTGGAATTCCTGATTCCAGGCTTTGACCCCAGGATAGACTGGAAATATACCTCTTTACTGTGTGTGTGTGTGTGTGTGTGTGTGTGTGTGTGTGTGTGTTTCCTCAAAGGAAACTCTCCAAGTGGGCACTGTGGATAGAAAAATGGGATAACTCATCCAGTTAACCAATATCCCGGAGAAGAGAAGGGAGTTTTTCTATCCAGAAGGTGAGCATTCTGTTAGTCACCTATTGCTGTATAGCAAACTACCACAGACTTAGCAGCTTAACACACATTTTCTCACAGTTTCTGTGGGTCAAGCATCTGGGCATAGCCCAGCTGGATCTTCTGCTTGGTGTCTTACAAGGCTGCAGTCAAGCTGTCAGCCATGGTTTGGTTATTAGAGGCCTGACTATGGAAGGTTCTATTCCCGGTTTCCTGTGGTTGTTGCCAGAATTCATTTCCTTATAGCTATAGGATTTATGACAGCTTGTTTCTTCAAACCCAGTAATGGATAGAGGAAGAAGACTCTCTAGTCTGCTGGTGTAAGAGTCTTAAATTATGCGATGTAATCATGGGACCCATCACCTTGTCATCTCCTGTTGGGTAGAAGTCAGTCACCACACATGCAACGGGATTGGGTAATAAAAGAACCCGAGTGGCAGGAGGCAGGGATCGTGGGAACTACCTTGAAGTCGGCCACACCACCATGTGTGACTGCACATCCCACCTCTAACCTACAAAATCACCTGTGGAAGAGCTTCTAGGATCAAAACCAGAATTTGCTGCCAGGTAAATAAAGCTCTTACTTGAGTTGAAGAAATCTGGTCTACCTGCAAAATATTTTCCTTCTAAACCCTCCTTTGCAAAATACAAGTGGAAAAAAAAATCACCAAATAATTGAGAAAAACCAACATCACAAGAGAGGTGTCAGAACCACCAAACACAAAAACTAACTTTTTTTTTTAAAGATTTTTTTTATTAGAGAGAGGGAGTGAGCGAGAGAGAGGGGAGAAAGTCAGAGGGAGAAGCAGACTCCCTGCGGAGCTGGGAGCCCGATGTGGGACTTGATCCCAGGACTCCACGGTCATGACCTAAATTGAAGGCAGTGGCTTAACCAACTGAGCCACCCAGGCGCCCCCAAAAACTAACTTCTGAGAAAGATTAATGAGGGAAGGAATAAAAGATTAACATTAGTATCAATTCCTCAGAGAGATTCAGGAGTCTGTCACAAACATAGAAAGCCACTATGGGAAAAATGGGAAATTAGAGGGCCTAAAAATTTAAAGTAGGACTGTAAAACAAAAGTCAACAAGAGGGCTGAAGACAGAAAACTGGAAGTGAGAGACTCTTTTAGAATGTGGAATAAAGTGTCCAGAGTTGTAAAGCAGAAGAGACAGGAAAGATAGGCCTTTAAGTCACACAATCGAATAGATGTTCTGAAAGGAGTTAAGAGCATGAAAGGGAGAGTATGATGACAGGAGCAATAGAAGAAAATGTCCTAGAGCTGAAGACAGAGACAATAGTGCTGAACAGTATCAATAGTAGCAATAAAAACTCACCAGGACACATTAGGTAAATGGTAGTACCCCAAGGAAGAAGAGAACATTCTTGAAACTTCCAGAAAGGAAGAAACAAGCTTCCAAGAAAGAAAAAAAGAATTAGATTAGCATCAGGCTTCTCAACATCAGCACTGGATCGTAGAAAAAAATAAGAGTTTGAAATTCTCAGAAACTTATGTTGCACTTGAAATTCTCCATTCAAACTATTAGTCAAGTATTGGGACATTAAATACCTTGTCATCTCTACATGTGTCTAGGAATTGTACTATTCAGATACCTTCTCTGAAAGTATTATTTCAGAATGTACTGCAGCAAAAAAGAAAATAGAAGTTCAAAGAAAAAGTAAGATCTGGGGCCTGAAAAAGCACAGGGATAGCACAACAAATAATTAAAGGTAAGGAATTTAAGGCATAATGCAAATAGGACAGTAGTTTAGAATTAAAACCCAGCTACTTTCAACGCAGGGAGTAAGAGTGGGAAGCTGGGGAGAGAAGTGAAAGCTAAGGGTCATCAGAAGGAAGATATAGATACTGATTAACTACCACCATGGAGAGAAAAATTGAATTTAAACTTGTATCTAAGAATTTTATATATATACATATATATAATTCTTATATAATATTATATATATATTAATATAATATATATGATATATAATAGAAAAATCGAGCAAAGAAAACCTGAATCCCACAAAAGTTAGAGAAAGGAAAGGGGAAAAAAATTAGGGGAAAGACAACTATAGAAAACCTGAAATACGATAGCAAAAATAAACTCATGTGTTACTATCCAGATGAAATGTAAATGAGTTAAATTTCTCTATAAAAAGGCAGAAACTGTAGCCACCATTTAGTGTGTATTTACTGTGTTTTAGACTTTAGACAGCTCCTTTTATTAAAAACTGACACTGGGGCACCTGGGTGGTTCAATCAGTTAAGCATCCTACTCTTGGTTTCTGTTCAGGTTATGATCTCAGGGTCTTAGGATAAAGTCTTTTATCAGGCTCTGCACTCAGTGGGTAGTCCACTTGAGATTCTCTCTCCCTCTTCTTCTGCCCCTCCCCGACTCATGCATGCACTATATCTCTAAAATAAATAAGTAAATCTTTTAAAAAAGCTAACAATAAATCCTGCAAGGTAGGTTGTATGTTTGCTGTTCTCTTAGAGATGAGACAACTGAAGTTTAAGAGAGATGAAGCCATTGCTTCCAGTGTAGGAGCTGGACACAAACTAGGCCTTTTGCTGCTTAAGGCAATGCTTTTGATCATTCTTTTAAACCACCACTCAGCAGTATTAAAAAATAAAAACATTATTTACGTATTATTTGTAAGTGATAATGCAAAAATAATAAATCTGAAAATCAAGGGTTGATAAAAGATGATACTAGGCAAATGATAACAAAAATGAAAGGAGGTAGGGGCAGTAACATATTGATATCTGCATTATGTGATGTGAATAAAGCAACTCTGAAAACAATGCATATAGTAAAATTCTGTTTATGTTAAAAATTTGTGCATGTATGTGCACGCACACTCTGTAGAATTAGGGGTAATGCAAAGGGAGATGTATATAGATTGTTTGAGTTATTGTATAAGGCTTTTTTACTTGTGTGATTTTAAAATATTTTTTTTTTTTTTTTTTTTTTTAAGGTCTCAGTTCAAGTTTAATAGAAACAAAAGAGCAAAGTGATGCCCTACTACTGTAGGTTTCCATTGGCCTGCCCCGTAACACAGTTCAGGCCAGCCTCTCCAGAAGAAAGGCTGGCCTCCCCAACCCCTGCAGGAAAGGCCTGTCCTGTCCCATACCACATAGGCACAGAGTCTAAAGTCTTATGTTTTAAGCATGACAATAGTACAAAAGAGATTTTGTTTTCATGGCCACCCACTGCAGCCCAGCCCTAAAATGGCCTGGCCCTCACTTCTGCTTAGAGAAATATTCTTTGCTCTTCTGGACATCAGGCTTGATGGTATCACTGCCAGGCTTCCAGCCAGCTGGGCACACTTCCCCATGCTTGTCAGTAAACTGGAAGGCCTGAACCAGCCGCAGAGTCTCATCCACAGAGCGGCCGACAGGAAGGTCATTTACAGTGATCTGCCTAAGGATACCTTTATCGTCAATGATAAAGAGGCCCCTGAATGAGATGCCTTCATCAGCCTTTAAGACTCCATAGTCCTGAGCAATGGTACGCTTGGGGTCTGATACCAAGGGAATGTTCATGGGTCCCAGTCCTCCTTCTTTCTTGGGTGTGTTGATCCATGCCAGGTGACAGAAATGAGAATCCACAGAAGCACCAATCACTTGACAGTTGAGTTTCTTAAATTCTTCTGCCCTATCACTGAAAGCAATGATCTCCGTGGGACACACAAACGTGAAGTCAAGAGGGTAAAAGAAGAACACAACGTATTTTCCTTTGTAGTCAGATAGGCTTAGATCTTTGAACTGGCCATCTGGCATAACAGCCGTGGCTTTGAAGTTAGGGGCAGGATGCCCAATTTTGGCATTTCCTGAAGACATCTTGCGATTGACACTTGCGGGAGCGATAATGCCCAAGACAAGCCAGGAAGCAGAGGCCTAAAATATTTTTTAAATATAAGGGAATAAACATTATTTTTGATCTTTTAAGAGTTTATCAGTTTAGCTAGGGAGGAGGCAGGTGCCCCACTGTAATGCAAACCACGACAGAAAGTAGGGAGAGAGGCTGTGTACTATGTTGGATGAACACAAAACTCAGCCTTAAAAATGATAAAATGGGAGGTGCTCTTCAATAGAGATGTCACCAAGCACCTTCTCTCATCAGATTCTGACAGATCCCACTTTCTGTTAGGGGGTTGAGAGGGAAGAATCTGGAGGTACCATATGAGAATGACAATGTCAGCCACGTGTCTCCATTTCAAAGCAATGGAATGTTTTCAATCAGAAAAATGGAAAAAACAAAAACAACTCAACTTTTCTTATTTCATCCCGACAGGGTTATCTGTCCCTTTGCAGTTGCTATGGCAACGGCAGCTCTCCTTTTTCTTCATTTAGATCTTTTTCCAAATTGAAAACAATGAATGTAAGAGATCAGAAAGTGTGGAAAAGCAAGTAGGTATTTGAGGCATTAGAATTATTTATTCTGGAGAAGAGAATGCTAAGAGGTGGCAATTATATTGTTCTGGGCTATTAAAGGTTACTACTACATATGTAGTTCACTGCTTGGGCCCAAGATAAAATCAGATTTATTTGAACTGGAGGGAAAAAGCTTTCGGGAGAAAAAGTCCCTGATAGCAAGTTCTCTGGGACTGCTTCTTCTCTCAGGGTAGATGGATGAGGAGGCACTGGAATTTTGCATCTTGCAGTGGTTGTCATCTCCTGAAAAGTTCTTTTTTTTTTCCCCAAATATTTTATTTATTTATTTGACAGAGAGAGAGAGAGATCACAAATAGGCAGAGAAGCAGGCAGAGGAAGAGGGGGAAGCAGGCTCCCCGCCGAGTGGAGAGCCTGATGTGGGACTCGATCCCAGGACCCCGAGATCACGACCTGAGCCAAAGGCAGAGGCCCAACCCTCTGAGCCACCCAGGAACCCTCCTGAAACATTCTTGATCAGTGAAACAATATATCATAACAACAAACACCAGACACAAAGAACTTACTCTGTTTTTATGTTTAAATATAAAATAGCACTGCATGTTTTGCATTTATTATGCCACTTAATCTTTGCAACAATCCTAGGAGGAGTAACCATTCTTATTCCCATTTTATGAACAAGAAAAAAGAGGGTGACAGAGTGAAGTGGCTTGCCCAGGGTCACGAAGCTGATGAATGGCAGATCTGGGATTTAAACTCAGAAAGCCTGTATTCTTATGATAGATCATCACTCTCTTGAAATGGATCCAGGTGTACTGCAGCCTTGGAGGGAATCCTGTATAAAGCCTTAGTAGACATGAGTTCTAGTCTTACTGATCCATTTATTGAGTCCTTCAACAATGACTTATTGAATGCCCACTGTATGCAATCCCTAGGTAGGCACTGGGGAAGCAGAAAAGAGCAGGTGGGTGAAGTCTCCTAGAGTTTATAGTATAGGAAAAGCCTATGAATAGAAGCAAATAAATGAATAGGATAATTTCAGGTACTAACGGGTGCTATGGGGGAAATGAAACAGCAATGGTTGAGAAGAGTATGTTGGCAAGCAGAGAGTGGACCACTTGGGGAGGATGGTTGGGAAGGTCTTTCTGAGGAGGCGACAACTTGAGTTGAGCCCTGGTTGACAGGAGCGAGGTGGCCAGGTGCAGATCTGGGAGAAGGACTTGCGAGGCAGAGGAACAGCAAATGTAAATTTGGGAACAAGCCTGAAAGCAGGACAGTGGGATCAGAGCATGGTGAGTCATGGTACGGTAAGTGTTGGAGGTTTCAGGTGGCTTGAGTTTGGTGAGTTGGATTGAGAGGCAGAGTCACCATTTGGGGTAGGGGTATATTTCTGGCATGCAAACATCCTGCAGGGCACAGAACAGCCCCTGCGAAAAGAATTATGTAACCCCAAATGTCCATGGTTGAGATCCCTGATCTTTGCATACAGGACTAAGAGGCCAAGGAAAGGAGACTGAATTTTATTCTAAGTGAAAGAGAATTCATTAGATGACTTGAAGTAGTGGAATGCCTTGATGATGTTTACATTTGAGAAGATTAACTATGACTGCTGAGTGGAAAATACTTTGTAGGAGAATCCAGAGTAGAAGCTGAGATTTTTGTATTAGCAGCAGTAAATGTTCCAAGTGAATGGAGATGGCAGCATTGTTTAGGGGAGTGGCAGAGGGTTAGGGAGGCAGAGGTGACTATCCTCACTCATGGGCCCATCTGGAGCTTGGATGAGAGAGAGAAACCAGGCATGACCCTCAGGTTGTGCACAACCTGAACAACTGGGCAGGTGGACACAGGAACTGCATATTTACATGGAGGAGAAGGAGGTTGGGGTTAATGTGAGAAACTAGACATGCTAAATGTGACAAATGTTTTAACTATACAAGGGGAGATGTCACATAGGCTGTTAGAAATACTGTCACAAATACTGTTTCTTCCTTTAGAAAATGAGCAATGGCCCTAAAATCCTCTGATTCTGTAGTGATACAACCTGGATGGGGGAACTGGATTTGATGGACTTTTGCAGTATCATCCAATTCTACATCTCCATGAATTTCCCTCAAAACACTACTCTGTGGACAGAGAAGAGAAAATTAGTCCTATTTTGCAGATACTAAATTATGCTGTGTAACAACTAATCCTCCTAAGGAGCCAGAGTGAGTCGGTAGTTAAATAATGGTCTGGGAGCATCCCAAAAACTAGGGGTGGGATCTCCCTGGCAGCTGAGGGAGATTAATAGAAATAAAATCACACCATGCCATGAAAGGGGCTGTTTTTATCGGCTGAACCTCTGTGGAGGGGACAGGACCTTCGAAGGTTATAACCCACGATTCTCACCAGTTTCTTTTCCTGTGGCCCAGAAGCTCTGTATCTCCTCCCAAAATCACTGTGATCTTGTATTCCTGACAAGATTTGGAAAGATTTGAAGCAGGTTCACTTTTTTATTTTAAATTTGCAACTGTTTCTTTGTTATCTAACCACAAGCTGAAAAAGGGCTCATGCTTTTGAGGTAACCTGGAGCCAAATGAGCTGAAACATTTTTTGGTTTTATTTTTTGAGAAAATGAAATGACATGAGCTGCTAAGAGGAAGGCTGAGTATTATGTTCCCTCTATTTCTACTGTTTTTGAGGGTGGGCGTGAGCAGCAGTGTCATAGGGAACACTCCCCACCCTCCCATAGCTAGCTTGAGTGGCTTTCCCAGCTGCGATGGGTAACGCCCTGGGGAAATAATCTAACTGTTACTGGTAATTAAATGGAGAATGTCAAGTCTCCCAGAGGACTGCTGCTTATTGGAGAAGTGGAAAGCAATCTTTTCTTGCAGCCACTCACTGGTGGAAAAGTAAAATGAGCTTTGTTTTGATAATGTGTCCTAGAGCTAGTGAAACATCCCACGAAGGGCATTCTCTCCAAGACTTGCTGAACTTACTATGTTGAACCATAAAGCTAAGACAAAAAAGAAAAAAAAGAATTTTGACAGGTAGTTTAGAGGGGAGAGGGGATGGATACTAACATGGACAACTAATTTTTCAAAGGCTTGAACCACACCAAACTTGGTAATAGGGGTATAATTTTGAAACAAGGGTCTTGGGCAACTGTTTTGGGCTTCTGGGTCATAGCGTTTCTGTACAACTCTGCCTTTGTAGTATGGAAGCAGCCATAGGCATATGTAAATGAGTGAGTGTGGTTGTGTCTCAATAACTCTTTCTCTGTAAAAATAGATGGCAGATGGGATTTGGCCTATGAGCTGTAGTTTGTCAACCCATGGGTCTTATACCTTACTGTGTATCATGCAGGAGCTTTATAATTAAATGCTGATGTCTGACCTTACCTCCAGAAATTCTGAGTGTGTCTGGAGTAGGGCCCAGGTATCAGTATTTTTAAAAAACTCTTCAGATGATTTATTGTGCAGCTAGGGATTAGAATCAATGGGTTTAGAGTTGTGGCTTTCACTTGGTCACACAGTAGAGTTGTGTGTGTGTGTGTGTGTGTGTGTGTGTGTGTGTAAATACTTATGACAGGGCACCTGGGTGGCTCAGTCAGTTAAACATCCAAGTCTTGATTTTAGCTTAGGTCATGATCTCAGGATCATGAGATCAAGCCTTGCAAGGGCTTCACAGGGAGTCTGCTTAAGATTCTCTTCCTCTGTCTCTCTCTCTGCCTTTCTTCCCCAGCAACACACCCTGCCCCACTGCCTTATGCCTACTCTTTCTCTGTCTTAAAAAAAAAAAA
This sequence comes from Spilogale gracilis, assembly GCA_004023965.1. Lineage (NCBI taxonomy): Eukaryota > Metazoa > Chordata > Mammalia > Carnivora > Mephitidae > Spilogale > Spilogale gracilis. The sequence goes on from PITA01003518.1 coordinate 53,509, forward strand.
AAAGAATATGACTAGCACCATCTTTACAGTGACTTAATTGGTCTGAATATGGTTTAGGGATCAGAATGTTTTTAAAGCTTCCCAAGTGAGTCCCCTGTAAAGCCAGATTCAAGAACAACTGGTCTAGAAGGCAAGACAAATGGGCAGTTTCCATACAGTGTGGTAATTGCCCAACAGGAATAATGTCAACAAGTGAGTTGTCGAATTTCTCATTGAGTCAACAGTTACATAGTGCTTACTTTGTGCTAGCCAAGGGTCTTAGATGTTTATAGATATTAACTCATATAATTTTCACAACATTCTCTAGGGTTAGTACTATTCATATCCTCATGCTGTAGTTGAGGGAACTGAGGCACAGAGAACTTAATTGGGAACAAAGGGGATGAAAGTGTTTTAGGAAGGGCTTGTAGGAAAATGTGAGGTCTGAGTGGAGACATTAAGGGCACGTACAAGATAGCCCAATAAATATGGGTGAGACAGAAAATAGAATGAGCATTGCTTCCTAGGGAGGGTCTGTGCCAAGGCCTGAGGGTGAGAGATGGTATGGCATCTATGTGAACAGAAAGTAAGTTAGATGGCTAGGGTATAGAATGTGTTGTGTTCTTGGAGACCTCAAGAGTTTTCTTTAAATGCAAGATGAATTAGTTCCAGAGAGCTGTTATGCTGCATAGGGCCTAGAGTCAGCAATACTGTATCGTGCACTTAAAAATTTGCTTAGAGTGTTGGTCTCATGCACAGTTTTCTTACCATCTCCCCCCCACACAAAACAAGAACAAAAGACAAAAATGAACAAAGGGACATAAGGAAACTCTTGGAGGTGATAAATATGTCTATTGCCTCAATTATGGTGATGGCTTCGTGGGTGTGTGCATATGTCCAAACCCATCAGACTGTATATGTTAAATATGTGCAGGTTTTTTGTGTATCAGTTATACTTCTGTTTTTAGAAAAGCATTTTTCAGTGAAGCGGTGGGGATGAAGTTGCTTTTCAAGAGTGAATGAAAGGGAATGATACAGGAGTTGAGGGTAAAGATAATTCCTGATAGGACCTTGAAGAGGACAAGAAATACAGGGTAGAGGCGAGAAGGAGAGATGGGATTGAGGGCACTAGGGTTTATTTTAAATGGGAGAGAGTTGTCCAGGCTTAATACTGATAGACTGGGGGCAGAGCAAAGATGTTTAGGGTAAGGAGGAAGGGGGGCGGTGAATGACAGAGCAGGTTTTGTTTTGTTTTGTTTTTTTGTTTTTGTTTTTGTTTTTGTTTTTAAAGGGGGAAGGCCATAGGGAGAAGGATAGAGAGAATCTTTTTATAAAAAAAATATTTTATTTATTTATTTATTTGACAGAGAGAGTGAGAGAGATCACAAGTAGGCAGAGAGAGAGAGAGGAGGAAGCAGGCTCCCTGCTGAGCAGAGAGCCCAATGCAGGCCTGGATCCCAGGACCCTGAGATCATGACCTGAGCTGAAGGCAGAGGCTTTAATCCACTGAGCCACCCAGGTGTCCGGATAGAGAGAATCTTAAGGAGGGTCCACTCTCAGCACAGAGCCTGTCTCAGGGCGCAGTCTCGTAAACTTGAAAACATGACCTCAGCTGAAATCAGGAGCCGGATGCTTAAAACAACTGAGCCACCCAGGTACACTGACAGAGCAGGGTTCTTGAGGAGAAGATGCAGGATCTAGAATGTGTGAGGACCTGTTAGCAGGTAGGGCCTCCTTCTTGGGCAAGGAAAGGATGATGTAGATACATTTATTTTGTAGGTGAGTTGGCAACTAGGTGGAAAAAGCTCTATCTGATGTTTTGTTTTGTTTATCAGTAGTGGCTGATCTGGGTACAAGGACTGGTGATCTACTCAAGCTTGTGCCAGAATTTATCAACAAGAATTGCATGCAGAAATCCAAGTATAAGTGTTTTGTCCAACAGAGGTCACATATTTCTCAAATATTGAGAATCTAGAGATAGGCAGTTCAAGGATGATACAGCTATTTAAGGAAACAGGAATTTAATCTCTTTTTAGCTACCTGATTGACCACAGTCAGTGTGTAGCTTTTGCTGTCTTGGCTACATGATGTTTACTGTTCCTCAGGCACCATGCCTATTTCTAGGGAGGAAGGAAGGATAAAAGGTACATGTCAGTTGAGACTTTTTTTTTAATAAAAAATTTTTCCTAGAGGCACTAGTGCTAGACCACCACTTATATTTCATTGGTCAGACCAAGTCCCATGACCATATGTCTTTAGGGGGGTTTGAGGAGGCAAAGATATTTAATTGGGCATATTGTCCTCCAAACAAAATCAGAGTTGTCTTATTCAGGGGGGATGAAAGGAGAAGGCAATGTGGATAGGGAAATAGCAAGATCTATCACAGAATACATGAAAAATCTTAGGAACCCAAAGAACCAAAGGAGAGGCAGTCTTACTGAACTTAGAACACAGAACAAAGATTCTCCCTCTGTAATGGATGGCAGGGAATTGCTGTCTTCTCCCTGTACCTCTGCTTCATTTTCCTTTCTCTGCCGACCAGCTTCTTCTATTTGCATTTTGTTTCTACTTGATAGTAACTTCTGTGTACCCATGAATCATACTGGCTACCCAGCTGACCTTCATTCAGCTGCTTCAGTTTCTCAATTCCAGATTCAGGAGCTTGGATACTTTTCTGAGCCAGGCTTACAAATTGGCTTACAACCGTCAGTTATTGGCTATTGGCTATAGATGAATGATCTGAGTTTGACTGGACAGTGGATGGACTCAGTGAGTTGAGTCTTGGCCATACCCCCACCACTGTGGAACTGTGGGAGGTAGTTAACCTTTGAAGAGCTCTGGGAAGGGGAGGTCATACAGCATTCCTGCTTTCTCTGGAAAGTAGAAGGTGAGGTCTTAACCAAGGGTATACAGAGAAGAGGTAGATGAGAAAGTTCAAGAGATTAACTAGCTGAAGCTTAGAAGATAGGGCAGCAGGAAGGGTCCCATTGAGTTCTCCATCCAATATTTTGCAAATATTTCATTCTTTGTGATTACCCGTTCTCTTCCAACAGGACTCACAGCCTAGTGTGTGATATATGGGAGGCAGATGTTGGTTTGATCTACGGTTGGAATTTTCCACATAGGTGAAGAACTCAGACGTTAGTAAAAAAGATTAAAGGATTAAACAAAAACAAAAACCAGCTGATATTATTATCAGCTGTTGCCAGAGAAAAACTGTAGGATTTAGGATTTTAAAGGCATGGCATTTCTTGTTGGATGATGACATGGTCTGAAGTGTGGTCATAGGAGAAGAGGGACAAAGAGAAGCAGAGGGGAAGGCCATGGAGTTGAAAAGGAACAAGATTTGAAAGGCATAGGTAGTGGATGGATTGCTCAAATATATACTGAAGTCACTTAGGATGGAGAAGAAAATGGTTTAGTAAGATATGGAGTATTTAGTGAAGGAAGAGGGTGTCTAGGAAAGAATGGGTAACTATGATGTGAAGGTAGAGAGAGTCAAATCTGGGCCTGATTTTTATTCCTTCTCTTCCTCACTGTCTGTACATAACAAATAATCAGGTCTTGTAGATTTCATCTCATAAAAATGTTCTCTAACTCACCTACTTATGTCTCCTTCCCTGCCATCACGCTAGTGTAACCCATCATTTTCTCTCACCTTTACCACTGCCCTAATGAACCAACATCCACTTTTTTTTAAAAAAGATTTTATTTATTCGACAGAGAGAAACACAGCCAGAGAGGGTACACAAGCAGGGGGAGTGAGAGAGGGAGAAGCAGGCTTCTTGTCGAGCAGGGAGCCCAATGTGAGACTCGATCCCGGGTCTCCGGGATCATGACCTGAGCCGAAGGCAGTTGCTTAACCAACTGAGCCACCCAGGCGCCCACAACATCCACTTTTTAAAAAGATATTATTCATTCATTCATTCATTCATTCATTCATTTATTTTAGAAAGAGGGAGAGAGTGCATATACCCATGAACAAGTGGAGAAGGGGCAGGGGCAGAGGGAGAGAGAGAATCTCAAGCAGACTCCCCGCTGAGTGTGGAGTCCAACTCAGGGCTCATTCTTAGGACCCTGAAATCATGACCTGAAATGAAACCAAGTCTGACGCTCAACTGACTGAGTCACCCAGATGCACCAACTAACATTTACTTTTGACTGTCTCCAAATCTTCTCCACACTGTAGCCAGAGTGATTTTTTTTTAAATGTGTCCTATTATGCTAAAGACCCTTCAATGGTTTTCCATTGTTCTAAAGATAAAAATAAAATCTCTGTAGGACATTTTATTTGTGTTCAAAATACATGATGTCACTCCCTAGTAGAGGGTTCTGCTTCCCTGCCTCCCTGACATTAGGCTTGGTCAGGTACTTTGTAGGGGGATTGTAAGTCCTACCCTGTGGAACACAAAAGTAGCCGCATGACTTGCTTCAGCTAATGAAACATGGGCCAACATGATATATGTTACTTTAAGCAGAAGCTTAAGAGCTATATATATATGGCTCCTCCTTTCTCCCTTTTTCCTCTTTTATGAGAGTGGCATTGGCCCTGATAAAGGCTGATCCATCAGGCATGAAGGCAATATGGAGACAAGACTCACAATGGGCATATCACACAAGTTAGAAATAGGTTGCTATTGTAAGCCATTGGCATTACTACAGCAAAACTTAATATGGTCTGTAAGGCCTTGAATGATTTAATGATTTGGTCCAAGTTCTACAGCCTTATCTCTTAAACATTTCCTCCCAGCTTAAATGTCATTTCCCCCAGAAGAGTCTTTTATAACTCCCTTCCTCCCCTGGCAACACGGGACTAATTTAGATCGACTATTATTCTACCTCATAACATCTTTTTCATTTCCTTCATATCACTCAAATACAGTCTGTGATATTTTTTTGAGCACGATTATCTGCTTACCACAGGAGAGTGTATGTTCAGAGGGGGCCAGAAATGTGTACATGTAGTTCTTCATCCTGTCCCAGTGTCTGGCATACAATAAGTACTCAATTAACATTTTTTGATCAAATGAACATATCTGATTGCAGATCACAGATGAGTCCAGAAGCCAGGCAATGGCTGATGTAGCAAATGGGACGAGATGGGTAGAAAGCAAGAAGTGGATCCATGGCAGACAGAAACAGGTTGTGGGCAGGGGTGGGGTGGTGTATGGAGAAATGCCTGCAGACAAAATTCACAGGGGATGGGGCCTCTTAAAAGATGCCAGCTGGTTGCCATTTCTACAGGTAGGATGGTCACGGTTCAGGGCCACGAGTAGACTTGTACGTGAGGACCATCCGAGGCTACCATCCTGTTTCTCCTCTCTCCACTCCTTGTTTTGGGATTCTCATTCATCAACTTGTTGAACATCTTCTAGTGTCAGGTATTACTGGGGATGTAGTTAGTAATAAGCTAATGCTTAGTTTTGTGAACTTTCTCTAGTGGGGAAGACAGGCATGAACCAAATATTTGAGTGCCAGATGAATCCTTCAAAAGAGAAATTGAGAGGCCATAGGAAATCCCATAAAGAAACAAAGCTGTGTTTACGTTTCTGTTCTCTGCTCCTGTTACTGTTTCTGTTTGCAATGTCCTCCTTGATCTTTACTTGCCCAGATTTTATCCATTGTTCAAGGCCTTCACTCAGGAGGTATTTTATTTAAAAAGAC
>PITA01003518.1:59251-138237 GCA_004023965.1 Spilogale gracilis
AGAGAGAGAGAGAGAGAGAGAGAGAGAGAGAGAGAGAGAGAGAGAGAGAAAGGAGGAAGCATGCTCCCTGCTCAGCAGAGAGCCCGATGTGGGGCTCCATCCCAGGACACTGAGATCATGACCTAAGCCGACAGCAGAGGCTTAACCCAGTGAACCACCCAGGCGCCCCTGTGTAGGTCCTTTTCACCCTTATGTGAAGAGTTTCAGGTGTTCTCATGGGATGCTGTCAGTATTTACTGGCTAAGAGAGTATGGGTGGGGCACTGGCAGCATGAGCCATGCCTCCTCATTGCCTCTTATTAAATCCCATAGCTACCCATTCTTCCCAATCCCCACTGGGTTTTGATGGAACTATATGCCTTTAGTACATTCTACCTTATCTGTGTGTTCATGTTTTCCTCTCACTTTCCTATAAGCTCCCGGAGGCAGGAACCATGTCTGATTCATCTTTTTATCCTCCCTATGGCTTAGCAGAGGTCCTGTCACAGAGAATCTATTTACTCAATAAATGTTTGCAGAATTGAATTGTGGGGGATACCATTGCCCCCTAGGGCACTATTAAATCAGATCCATTCTTTTTTAACACCATCAAAAGATATTGTCATAACATTGTCATTGATTTAGAGAATCCATTTCCAGAATTTTATCTATTAAAATTCAAAAAAAATTTTTTTTATCACAGGAATAGATTTACATGGTAACAAGTCATATAATCCAGAAGCATTTATTGTAAAAAAGCAACAGCCTTTTATCTGCATGTATTCTTCCCTCCAGAGACCTTCTTTTTAACTACTTCTGTTTGTTTCCACTGGACTCTAAACAATAAGTTGCCTGGAACAACATAGAGAGTTAGGGCCACAGAACCCCTGTGCAGTTGAAAATCTGCACATGACTTTGACTCCTCAGATCCTTGACTATTAATAGCCTACTGTTGACAGGAGCCTTACAACTTATAAGGTCAGTCAACACATATGTTGTATATGTATTCTATACTGTGTTCTAACAATAAAGTAAGCTAGAGAAAAGAAAATGTTACTAAGAAAATCATAAGGAAGAGAAAAATACTCCTGTTCTGTACTTATAAAAAAAAATCTGCATGTAAGTGGACCTATGGAGTTCAAAAAGGGTCAAATATACTTACATCTCTACTTTTTTGGTTTATTTACTGAAAGCAACTTTTTTTTTCCAATAAAAGTTGAGGATTTAATTTGGGTACATGAACATTTTTCCTTCTGTCTTACTCTCTCAATTGTTGGTATGTGTATTTTTAGTTCCTTAAAAATTACCTTTACACCTTTATTCCTTTATATAATATAGTTTAAATGCTATTTCTCTCTTCCCTTTTTTTAATTTTCAATGTTATTTTTCTACATTCTTTGTAAGATGAGGATCTTAAGTGCCTCGTTGTTTCTTTTGTCTCAGCTTACCCTTCTACCTCCCCTTTTCTGAGGACTACCTTTTATTTTATATTGTGAAGATGGTTATGGCTACATTCTGTTCTTCAGACACAGTCAAGTTGTTCTTTGCCATTAGATTGACAATAAAGTTGAATACATACCAGTGTCCTTGTTATTACAATGATGTGATGGTCCATTATGTCTGGACCAAGGGTTGAGGTAAGATTACGTACCTCAGTGTAGGATTATGTTTTGTTTTCTATTGGTATAAGGCCACAACCCTTGAGTCATTCAAGTAAGAATGTCAAAGTGTCAAGATTAAAAGATTTTTATATTCTTAAATCAGTGGATTAAAATCATGACACATTTAATTACTTTCATACTTAGATCATGACTTTCTTTTAATTATTTTAAGTCTGGAATTTCTGATTGCTCCTTGTGGCTAAGTAAATAAATAAATACATAAATAAATAAAGTTCCTTATTGTATTTTCAATTTTTTCACCCTCTTGATGAAGTCATTACTGAGTATATTTCTTTGGTACATCCTTTCTTCTAAGACCTCTTGGAAAGAATGGGATGGAGGAGAGTTCAGGATACTTGGGTTGCTATGTTGAACCATAAACTCTTTTCTACTTTTGAAATATTTACTTGTTTGTTTATTTATTTATTTAAATTTTATTTATTTATTTGCCAGAGAGAGAGAGCACATGCACAAGCTGGGGGAATAGCAGGCAGAGGGAGAGTAAGAAGCAGGCTCTCTGCTGATCAGGGAGCCCGACATGGAGCTCGATTCCAGGATCTTGGGATCATGACCTGAGCTGAAGGCAGACGCTTAACTGACTGAGCATCCAGGCATCCCTGAAATTTACTTTGAAAAAATAAAATTCTGGGGGCACCTGGGTGGCTCAGTCATTAAGCGTCTGCCTTCAGCTCAGGTCATGATCCCGGAGTCCCAGGATTGAGCCATGCATTGGGCTTCCTGCTTGGCGGGAAGTCTGCTTCTCCCTCTCTCACTCCCCCTGCTTGTGTTCCCTCTCTAGCTGTGTTTCTCTCTGTCAAATAAATAAAAAATCTTTTTAAAAAATTTTAAATAAATACATACATAAATAAAATTATGTGGAATGTGATTGTGGCCAAGAATTAACCCAGCTTCTGAATGATTCTCATGCCAGGCCAGATAACCTCTCTGTCTCACAGTGGACTTGTTCATATTTTTGATTTTGTTATTCTCTGTGCCTTCGATTTCTTATCAATGAAATGGGGATAAGAAGTTCAAACTATGTCACAGGAAAAATGACTAGGAAGTGTAATTCTTGGCCATTAATTTCTTGGGGAAAATATATATATACAGTAGCTATATATATGCAGAGTAAATACATGAGCTATCTATAAGGCTATTAGTTTATAAGAGAACACATTGTTGGAGAGCTCTCTCTGTGAATAGTACAGGGATATTGTAAAATACATGTCATTTTTTTTTTTCTGTGGTAGGGACCATTAATTCATGATCCTCTGTCCTTGGTGTGGAGCACAGTCTGATAACCAGCTTTAGGATCAAGATTTCCCAGTTCCCGAGGATGGAGGCTGGAGCCTCAGGTAGGGTTAGATGCCATGTTGAACCAAACACCTGACTTTTGGAGGGTGCAAATCCTCTCTCCTACTTCTCAGTCTAGTGAAACGTGCTTGTTTGGGCTTTCCTTATAGAGAGGAAAAAACTCCTGGTCTGTCACAGGTTTTTTCATTTCAAAAGGAGCAAAAATTTCATTAAATCTATAGGGTCTTGTCCTCTATTCTGAAGCCAACTAGGTGGTTTTAGGTTTACTCAGGTTAAAATAACTTGGAGGTTAGGGTGCCTGGGTGGCTTAGTCGTTAAGTGTCTACCTTCGGCTCAGGTCAGATCCAGGAGTCCCAGGATCGAGCCCCACATCGGGCTCCCTGCTTCTCCCTCTCTCACTCCCCCTGCTTGTGTTCCCTCTATTGCTGTGTTTCTGTCTGTCAAATAAATAAATAAAATCTTAAAAAAATTTTTGGAGGTTACTGCCCACTCTCCCTGTCCCTTCTAGTCTCAACGTAAGAGTGGCTTTCTGAGGGTGTGTTCACCCCACTCTAGAATAGGTAGTTTAGGTCAAATCCTTTTGCAACAACTCTCTGAATTGGTCTGGATCCTTTCTCCTACAAGCAAGGGGCAGATACTCAAGTCAAGCTTGTTTAAGCAAAAAGGGAATTCCCTGAATCATGTAATTGAGAAGACCATGTAGCATTCGTGGATAGTGCCTTGGTGGATATAGAAGCTGAATTTATGTCATGAAGTTTCTCTGTCATCTTGTCTTACCTTTGCTGCTCTGATGCCACCTCCTCCTCCCCCTCTTCCCCTCTTCTCCTTCTTCCTCCTTTGTTTTGTCTTTTTCTTCTTCCCTTCTTTCCTCCCTCTTTCCTCTGATCCTTTCTTCCTTTAAAAAAAAAGGTTGTTGGGGCGCCTGGGTGGCTCAGTTGGTTAAGCAACTGCCTTCGGCTCAGGTCATGATCCCGGAGATCCGGGATCGAGTCCCACATCGGGCTCCCTGTTTCTCTCTTTCTCACTTCCCCTGCTTGTGTTCCCTCTCTAGCTGTTTTTCTCTCTGTCAAAATAAATAAAATCTTAAAAAAAAAGAAAGGTTGTTATTGTTTGTTTTTTAGTATTTCGTACCACTGAAGTTCTAGTTCTAGTTTACATTAGCCTTGTAGCCCACAATCATAGAGGTGGCAAGTATAACATTCTCCCCGATTCATGTATGAAAATCCAGAGAAGATGCTCATTGGCCTTTTTCGTATTAAGTGCCCACCCCTGAACCCAGTAGGGGATGGCCTACTAGAACTGCCCATGTCTGTTTCGGAAGACTACTTTGCTGTCTAGCAAGAGGTGTTCTGTTGTCCAAGGAAGGGGGGAAAGGTGCTGGATATACAAAATAATAATATCCATTTCCGTTAGACCATGAACTTGTTTTATTTCTATACCGTGAAGCAAATGAAGCTTGAAACTTTAAGGTCCTGTACTTGGGTGCATTCCCTTATAAAATTTGTAAGTAAAATATTTTAATTGCAATCCATTAAGACTGATGTCTCTACTCACTCTGACTTTCCCTGCCCCCTCACAGCATTTCCTCATGTCTGAGTCCCTTTGGAGGGACTGCAGGTGATTTTCTGTAATTAAGTGGGAATATATTTTACTGTGAGGTTAATGAGATAACTTTATGTAGTTTGCAATCACCTACACATATGGCTAAATTATTGTTCACAATCCCATGATAGAAATGGCTTTCAGGTATACTTCTGCTATCTGCTTTGAAGGCTGGTGGGGTGATATGATATGACAGTGGAGAGCCAGGGTTGAATCAATATTTGGAATGGGTCCTTCAGTACCTAGTACCAGAATTCTATGGGCAGGGATGAGAAGCAAAGTTTGCAATGTGCACAGCTTAAAAGTTCTGCAGGAGAATTTTCCAAATCTAATAGCTCATGTGTGAAAACAACTTAATAGAACTTTTCCAAATTAAGACAGTTTTTTTTAAAATTTTCCCAACATACTGATAACAAATTATGAAGCTTAAAGAAATAATTAATTAAAAGTTGGGGAGGGGGCACCTGGGTGGCTCTTCCAGTTAAGTCTCTGACTCTTGATTTCAGCTCAGGTCTGGATCCCAGGGTTATGAGTTCAAACTCCATGTTGTGCTCCACGCTGGGCATGGAGCCTACTTAAAAAAAAATTGTTTTTTAATTAACCATATGAGGAAAAGCTGAATTATCTTTCTTTTCTTTCCATTGAAAATCATGTTACAAAATTGTTATCATATTGAAGAGGCAATCAAAATATATACCAAAATATATAGGGAAAAATATAAATATAATATTTTTCTGGATTAAAAATATTGTAAGTGTAATTTTTTACTCATTCTTAATATATATTTACATTTTGCTTTGGAGGTATTAATGCAATATAACACTTATTAAGTACTTCTGTGCCTTTTGCTTTTTTTTAATTTATTTTTTAACTTAACCTATTTCAGGGGTACACTATTCTGTGAGTTTGACAGGCACTTTTGTATCTTAATTTTGTACTTACATTTTTTTAGAGAAAGAGAGAGAGAGAGAGAGAAGGGGGAGTATAGAAGGGGCAGAGGAGAGGGAGAGAAGAATTTCAAGCCAACTCCAGGCCCAGCATGGAACCCGTTGTGGGGCTCGATCCCACAACCCTGAGATCATGACCTGACCTGAGATCAAGAGTTGGCCACTTAACCTCCTGAGCCACCCAAGTATGCCAGAATTTTTAAATTACTTTTGTATCTAATTTTATATTTATAATTTTGTATTTTTTAAAAGAGGGGCCCAGGCAGCCAATGTTGAGAACCATCAGTGTGCAGCCAATGTTGAGAACCACTGCTTTGGGAGGTTTTCACTGAAGCCCAGGTAAGAGATGATGGCCCTCTGAATGAGGAGAGTGACAATGGAGACAAATTTGAGATCTATATTGGACTAGAATAGACACGCTTGGCTGATTATGGGAAGGGAATGAATGGGAAGCATCAAGGATCACTCCCAGGTTTCTGGCTTGGACAGCAATTAGCAATGGTTCTTGAACTCCAGCATGCTCCAGATCACCCTAAAGGCTTGTTAGGACACAGATTGCCAGGTACCAGCCCCAGAGTTTCTGATTCTGTATGTCTATGGGAGGTGCTTGAGAATTTGCATTTTTAATAGTTTCCTAGGAGATACTTTTGGTCCAGGGACTACATTTTAGTCTAATAGGATAGCTTTCATAAAACTCCCGATTGAGCCAAATACCAGTGAATTAAATCAGAATCCCTGGGAGTGAGATCCAAGTATCAGTCTTTGGAATCACTTGGGAATGTGTTTAATATATTCTTAAGTCTGGGAAATCCCCAGATTCTGATTAATTGGTCTGGGGTAGGGCTTGGACACTGATATCTTTTCACAGCTCCGCAGGGGATTCATCTAATCATGTGTCACCACCCTGGAGAGTCCCAAAACCAGGTGGATGGTGATCTCTAACTCTCTACCATGATTTCAGAGGTCACCTACCTCAGCGGAGCTTGCTGTCATTGTCCTGGACGTGTGAGGCACTTAAAGCATCTGGACTAACAGGGGCTCCCTCCTTTTCCTTTCTTGCTATAAAATCATAATGATATATAATTTCCAGGGAGCTAGATATTAATTCAGTCCCCATAAGAAAATACCAAAAAGTGTCATTATTTAGGAATAGCTACTCCCTAGTGTATCCTCAGTGCCTAGCACAGTGCCTGACCCATAGAAAGCATTAAATACCTGTGTACTGACTAAATAAACTACTTTATGAAAATGAGAAAATCATGAAAAATGAAAACCCAGAAGCTTTGGAACTTTAAGTCTTAGTAGTATCCTGTGTATTCAGTAGATCTCAATGCTGGTTGTGAAACATGAGGATTTTGATATGGGTCCAGTTGCAACACACCAAGGTAAATTTGACATTGACCCACAAGAAAGCAAAGACATGATTGCAAGCAGCTGAAGGGTTGCAGGGGCAGCTTTGTCAGGGAGAACATGTCCTGTGAAAACAGGTTCCATAAACTCCCGTCTTCTCCAGCAGGGCATTTTTAGGAGGCAGCCAGTGAATTCACAGTCATAATCCAGGTTATGCAAGAAATGTTGCTTCTCTTTATCTCCTTAAATTCCACTCAGAACCAACAACCTTCCTAGGTGCCTTGAAATTGAGAAGCCTAACTTCCACGCTGTGCCTGGACATGAAAATTTTCACTGGGGCTGGAAGTCTGGCTGTGACTGGAGCCCAGCCTTCCTGGGTGCACCACACAGTCATTTCCCTACAAGTCATGCCAAGTCTTCTGGACTTTGTTGGGATGTGGATTAATAATTCCTCTGACTCAGGATCCCATCTCTTTCTTTTTGTAGTGGGCTCTCCATCCTCTCTGTGTTTCTTCCTTCTCCTTCTATTCATCTCTTTTGGGCACTCACCAGTCTCCCTCCACCAGGATGTCTAGAGTCATCTTGGTGATCTCAAAATTTCACAAAAGTCAGGGAAGGATGCCACCTTTCAGGAACTTTGTCTGCTCTGAACACCCTTTGAAGACAGAGAAAACAAAGGCCTGGATAACTTCTCAGACAGGAGGATGTCAGATTCCAAAGCACAAAATACACTTCTTCAACTCATTAATATATCTCAGTAAATTATCTTGCCATCATGGTAAGCTGAAATAGGATGCCTTTTGCAGTATCAAACCATTCTGGATGTGGTCAGTGTGGTGTAAGTCCCCAGGGCTTCTATGGCTGCAGTGGGGGTAGTCCTCTAATCCCCTTGTCTGTGTCAGTAAGGGAATGTCTGCTGATTTGGAAAACTTGCAAACACAACAATCACAAACTTTTGCAAGTGAACATCTGTACAGCTCTGTGGAATGTTCTAGAACCTTTCTCTTAACATTAAATTAGCAATTCACCTGAACATCTCTTACTAACCAAACTGTTCCTGTTCAAAGGCAGTACAATCTAATTCTCTCCGCAAAACCAGCCAGATTACACTAATGAATCTCTTTAGAGGGAGGATTTATCCTAATTTCGATGTCATTAGTAACTCTGGCCTGAATAAATATTTACTGAGTGTCTAGTGGGTGCCAGGTGCTGAGGGCTCAAGGAGAAAGATCCTCAAAGAACTCAGTTAAGAGGGAAATAGCAACAAACTTTTATAATATGAGGTGATAAAATATAAATAAAAGGCTCTAAAAGCATGGTGGAAAAGCCAATAGAAAATTCATAGAAGAAATGACATTTGACCTGGGTCGTGAAGGACACATGAATATTTTTCAGGTGGAGATGAGAGAGAGCATTCCAAGAAGAGGAATGGCCAGGGCAAAGACACAAGAGCAGAGCTTTGCGCAGTCCCATGTAGCTTGTGTGTGTTTGTGTGAGTGCACGTGTGTGTGTGTGCGCGCGCGCGCGCGCACCAGTGAGTGCATAGGAAACAGTAGGAACTGGTTGGAATTGATTCTGAGGAGGAGATCAAGAAATGTAAAGTTTCTGTAAATCTAACCTAGTTTTATAACTAACACGGAAATCTCTTGTGAAGCCTCTTAGATACTACTGGTACTGCTGGGACTACTACCATAGAGATAATATTTGTTGTGTTCTTACTAGGTGGGGAGTTAAATGTTTTGGGGATTGTCTCATTTCATCTCCACTTCTCTGTGAGTCCATTCTTTTATTATCCTCAATGGCGAATGTTCTTCATTTTTTTCATGTCTCCCCCTGTGTTCTTACAAATATTCCAGGTATCTAAAACACTCACATGTTTCTGGGGGACTGGCTTATTTCTTCAGAGTTACAGAGTTTAAAAAAAAAATTTTTTTTAAGAAGGTCAAAGGCTCTGCTTTGAGACCAGCTGAAGTCACCCAGCACAGTGTCTACTTAAATCTGTTGCTACGTCCACTGGGATAGATGTTTTGACCTCACCATGTTGACCCCTCTGTTTTAACTAGAAGGATTCTTGCTCCTGTTCTTTTTTTCTTTTTTCTTTTCTTTTTTTTTAAGATTTAGTATTTATTTGAGAGAGAGAGAGAGAGAGAGAGAGAGAGAGAGAGAGAGAGAACGAACGCATATGGTGGGGGCAGGGGCAGAGAGAGAATCTCAAGCAGAGTTGGTGCTGAGTGTGGGACCTGATATCGGACTTGATCCTAAGAACCTTAGCCCAAATCAAGAATCAGACACTTAACAGACTGAGCCACCCAGGCATCCCACTCCTGCTTTTTGACCCCGAAACCATTTTGAATCCAATTCTTTTATTTAAAATTATACCAACTCAGGTAGACTTTCTATCCAGAAAGTATTTTCTGGAGTGAATTCCATTAAGCCAATTTAATCCTTTATCAATTTTGTCCAGAGAACAGTTAGACTATTTCCAAAAATGTTAACTCTATGGAAATCATTTTCATTTTCAACCCCTTTTCACTTAAAATTCGAAACAAAAATTGATATATTGATTAGATATTATCTGTATCAAATTTTATTGATCCTGGCTTATACTTTGTGTAACAGTCATCATTTCTATCAAGTCCATCTTTTTCTACTGGGTCAAAATTTGCAGATCTAAATGTCTTTTTTTAAAAAGTTTGATTCTGGGGCACCTGTGTTGCTCAGTTGGTTAAGCGTCTGCCTTTGGCTTAGGTCATGATACCAGCAGGAAGCCAGCTTTTCCCTCTCTCTCTGCCTACCACACTGCCCCTGCTTGTACTCTCTCTCTGTCAAATAAATAAATAAAATCTTTTTTTTTAAAAAGTTTGATTCTCCTGTTAATTTGTAGTCAATAACAAGGTCTGTTCTGTACAATTTTAGCTGTTACCAGTTTTATTTAGCATTTATTATTTATTATTTATGCCAATAATTTATAAATCAACCCATTGTAAACTGAATTGAAATAGTCATACTTTATATCTGTTTCTTATTCATAGGAAATTGTAAAAATTTTAGTATGCACATGTATGTGAAAAGAGAAAGAGTAAAAAAAAGGAGGGAGAGGATTGACTTGGGGGGGGGACCTTGGTGGCTTAGTTGGATAAGTGTCTGCCTTTAGCTCAGATCATGATCCCGGGGTCCTGGGATCGAGCCCCATGTCAGACTCCATGCTCAGTGGGGAGTCTGCTTCTTACTCTTCCCTTCCCTTTTCCCCTTTCTCCTTTATTGTGTTCTTTCTCTTTAAGAATAAAATCTTAAAACAAACAAACAAACAAACAAATAAACTGAGAGAGGAGTATTGTTTGCAAAGCTCTCAAATGTATGTCAGAGTTTAAGTGTCCACGGGATCAAAGTGTCAGGATATGAGAGCAGTGTTTGCCATTAATCAGTGCTTGTCATCCTGGGCAGAGGCAGAATCTGAGTCCCTCATATTAGCCTTAGGAAGGAGCCTGGTGAAAGGGTCTGAAGCCAGAAGGAGTATCTAGAAAGCATCAGGAAAAGTACTGATTGACAGTTATAGCTCTCCAGTTTTACCACAAAAATAGAGATGACTAGATTGCACCAGCCTTACACATTTCATATAACCAGTATCACTTGAAGTAACTTGGAAAGTTGAGGGTCCTGGACTCTTCACATCATAAGGGCTTTCAAGACAAGAGGCCATGTATAGATTTCCACTGTAACCTTTAACTCTGGGAGAAAAGAGGGTTTGTGCCTTCCAGAAACTTTTTTTTCAGTGAATATCCACTTCTTATTGGATTAGGCCCAACTTTTTTTTAGCATAAATACTGGATTCTTCATATTTGGTCAGTGTCCACCCTCAAGCCTCCATGCTTGTGCACACTTCACTCAGGCCACTCCGAAACATTGCTGCCCATGCCTCCCTGCTCTCACCACATTGGTTTTGCCTGGAATTCTATTTCCTGCCCTTCTCTCTGAAAGACTCCTACATATTCTTCTAAGCCCTCTCACAGGGACCCTCTCTTCTTGAATTAGGAAGATGGAAGAGACATGGTAAGACTGTTTTTGATGTGGAATACATGGGACTTATTTGGGGCAAACTATGTGTACAGAGTAGACAGGAAATCTGGGACTGGGAATGTCTAAGAGAGGCAGGCAGTTGGGAAGGACTGGGGAAATAGGAAGGTCTGGAAGGACTGGAGAGACATGGGTTTAGACTCAGAGATGCTATAGACAGTGAGAAGACAGAGGATGTAGAGAGTTGGCGAGGACTAGAGTAAGTGGAAGGTGGTAGAGGTCAGGATTGGGGATAGTCAGTTTTGCACCCTTTTGCTTTCTGCAACACTCTGTGAAGACCTTAGGAGAGCACTGGACACACTGGGTGCTGCGTACTGTGTCTCTTGCACCCTGCCATCTCTGAGCTCCTCTCAGTCCTGCACATGGTGAGGGAAGAGTGTGAAATGGCTGTGCCTTCCATCTCCTTGGGAGAAACTCTTAGCTGAAGAGTGAGCTGATAGGCAGGGCCTCTCCAGTCGCTTCAGGAAGTACCTGCTCATCTTTCCCCAGGGCAGTCTCTCCCAATCACTAAACCATGCCCTTAAAGCACCAGGAGACCACTAATTCTGATTCGATTTTCCTCCCAGTGGGCTCCCCTATGTCATCTGTTCAGGGAATGTGTAACCCTCATGGGGAGGACCCAGGTTGTGAAACCAGAGTTTTTTGTTTTTTTAATTAATTTATTTTATTTGAGAGAGAGCGAGAGAGCGAGAGCAAGCATGAGCATGGCGGGGAGGAACAAAGGGAGGGAATCTCAAGCAGACTCCTTGCTAAGCAGAGAGACCCTTGCAGGGCTTGATCTCATGACCCTGAGATTATGACCTGAGCTGAAATCAAGATTTGGATGCTTAACTGACTGAACCACCCAGGTGCTCCAAGACTGGAGGTCTGTTTAACCTAAGGCTCATCAGATTCTTTGCCTGGACTCTGTTGTGGAGGTGGAGATCATTTGCTAAGAATTATAAGCTAGTTTGAAAGAAAATTGTAAAGTAAATTCACCTAATAGGGACATCTGGAGAACAAAGTGTCTGTGATCTTCTATGAAGTGCTGGTGTGTGAGCTTGTGTGACCTCAGGTAAGCCACTTTATCTCTCTCAGCCTGAGTTTCTACATCTTCAAAATGGGGATCAAATAGCTATCTTTTAAGGCTGTTGTAATAGGTAAATGTGTTATGGTACTTTTAGTGTTTATTTTTTCCATTTAGTTTTTAATTCCATTTCAATTGATTTTTGTGTCTGGCATAAGGTTGGAATTTAAGTTATTTTTTCCCTGAATGAATAGACAGATTCACCACAACACCATTTATTGAATGACCTCCTCTTGCTCTCACCAGTGAGAAATTACATCTTTATCATATGCTGAATTCTCATCTGTTTATGTCTGGACATTAAAATTGTATCTCTTAATCCATTGTCCTATTCCTGGACTAATATCACACTGTTTTATTATTGTAGCTTCATAATACATTGTGATATGTGGTCTCTCATCATTATTCTTCTATTTCAAGGTTTTCTTAGCTGTTCTTATGCATGTGTTTCTTTTCCCCCAGAAGAAAGTTCTTTTCAAGTTACTAAGTTCCAAAAATACTGGAACTCAGTTGTAATTATGGGCTGTTTCATAGGGATTCAGTCACCTTGAGCTGCTTTAAGAAAATACCTGAGATTGGAGTGGCTTAAGCAATGGAAATCTATTTTTCATAGTTTTGGAGGCTGGAAGTCCAACAAGGTCAGGTTCTGGTGAGGACCCCCTTTCTAGCTTGTATATATTCTCTTTCTTGCTCTGTCCTCACATGGTAGAGAGACAGAGAGAGCTCTTGTGTCACTTCCTCTCTTCATAAGAACATTAATTTCATCATGAGGACCCCATCCTTATGACATCACCTAATCCTAATTACCTCCCAAAGACCTCACTTCCAAATGCCTTCACATTAAAGAATAAGGCTGAAACATATGAATTTATGGTGGGGGGCCCAAATATTCACTCTATAGCAGGGAAGAACAGCATCTCTTTAAAATAGTGACTTTTCCTAATTAGGAGAATGGTGTGTATTTCAGTTTACTTAGGTTTTCTTCTTTGTCCTTTGGAATTTTCATTATATAGTTCTTTCACATTTGCAATGAAAAGCTTTCCTGGGTAGTATATATTGTGAGTCATATCTCTTTCATTTTTCTTCCCAATGAGATACTAATCACATTCATGGTAATCTAACACAACCTAATGCACACACTTTCACATTCCCTCTTCACCTATCACACTAAGGTCACATGGTTATTGCAGGGACTGCCATATGAAGACAACACGACCCAGTTTCCTGGGAGCATTTAATTAGGCCAGTGGAAGATGCCCTGGCATGGCCAGGGATGACCTCTCTGGGACTGGCAGCATGATGTAGACATCTGGACTTTTCTAGCATCAGCATCTAGAAACAAGGATCGGCTATGGAAACGGAATCAAGGAAAAACTAGTCTTTTAATCTCAGGTCAATTAGGGTGACCTGTGGAACCAGGGATGAATCTTGTTGCATCTTAGAGGCCAGGTTAGCAGAAAACTTGAGCTCAGCAACAGCATCAAGCACACAAAAGCAACCCGGTGTGGACTGGAGCACAGGGAGATTTTCTATGGCAATACAACAGAGAGGTGGGATGGAGGAGGAGCTGGTGCCTGCAGCTGTGTGTGCCCTTAAGGTGACCAGTCAGTTTGGACAGCACGGGGTGGGGGTGGGGTAAGTAACACAGGCAAAATTAGAGCTAACAGTGCTTTAAATTCCAGGACTGAGTTCTTTCTTCTATGTCTGGGGACTTCCCAGATACTGCTATCCATTCTATCCCTTAGATACTTTTACCTTCTATTTCCCCCATGCCTTCCTCCACTTTTTGTCCCCCACACACCCCTACATTCTTCTTTCATCCTCTTTCCAGCCCCCACTCTGTCACACTTTATTTTAGTGGCTTTGGCTGACCATGAGGCTCCCCAGTTTGCTGGAGAGGGGGACAGTCCATAAGACTGAGGAGAAATGATTTCCTCCTCTATCTCATTCCCTCTTCTAGCAGCATAAAAGCTTCAAGCCATCTGTAACATCAGATTGTTCCATAAATGACACATAACATGAAAATAGGCTTCATAACCCGGAATAGCAAATAAGCACATTCCCTCCCCTCTTGTGCAATGTCCTGTATGAGCCGAGTCCTTTTATCTAAATTCAAGCAGATGGTGCAATTTTCTTGTCCTTCCTCATGTCCACAGCTCAGTCCTGGGGATGAGGATCCTGTCATTTTGTCTGGGCTCTTTGCTTCAAGTTGTAATTGTTGAGGTTAGTTTGACATTTGATGGAACATCTGTAATTAATGCGTCACTGAGATGGCACAAAGGAAAGGGAACATAGAGGGACCTTTTTATTGAGATGGAATTTCCACAATCAATTTAAGCACCCTTTGAACACCTACTATGCACAAATTACTGCCTAGGACTGGGGCTACAGAGTTTAGCAAATGATCCTTAGCTTCAGGGACATAGCCTCTGCAGAGACAGCAATTGTCAGCAAAGGACAGTGTGATCTGGTAAGTGTGATAAGGAAAATGTTCACAAAATGCTCTGGCAATAGGTTGGAGTTAAACAGAGAAAATATATTTGTAATACATATGACAGATAAAACTGTACAATGATCTGTCACAAACTGATGAGCAATATACTAACACCCAACAGAAGAACAGAAAAAGGCATGAATGGGATCATCCAAATGGCCAATGGATACATATTAATCAAAAGAAGATACTATTTACCCTTGGCAGACTGGCAAAAATTAAAAATGAGGGGAAATGGCTAGAACTGGAAAGGATGCTGGAAGAAACAAGTATTCTCATATATCATTAGTGGAAATATGAGTCATCACAGTCATTTTGGGACCATAGCCTTGCCATATTTATTCAACTTTAAAATACACATATTGTTTGTTTTGATCTGCCCCACTTTTAGCAATCTAGCCTACATAAATAAAATTATTTGTTGAGGCAATAACATTAAAAATGACTTAATTAAGTGTGGCCCTTCCATATTATGGGATATTAAGTAGCTAATAAAAAGCATGAGTTAGAGTATTGACCTGAAAGGATGCTCATTATATATTATTAATGAAAATTGCAATTTGCATAGCAACTTATATAGCACGATTTTGTTCTGGCAAAAACCGTGAGAAAAACTCAGCATGTGTGTGTGTTGGGGGGGGTGGGTGTTGTAATTGTTTAAATAAGTGTGGAGAAAAGTGGAAGGAGATATTCCAGGTTGTTAACATATGTAATTTTAGTGGGAAAGAAGGTAGTAAAGGAGAAAGGATGTGACTTTTTTTTTTTTTTTTGCTAACTTTTTTACCCCTAAAAACTAGTTTTAGATTTTCTGTTGGAGAAGACAGACTAGATGTACTTTTTCCTATTCTTCATGCTAAGTAAAACTAAAACTCTTGGATGTTGCACATAAAACAAATATGACTCTATAAGGCGGAGCGAAGGCAGACTGGCTAGGTTTATTTATAAAAACTCACTTGGTTTATTTTTTTTATTTTTTATTTTATTTTTTAAAGATTTTATTTATTTGACAGAGAGATCGCAAGTAGGCAGAGAGGCAGGCAGAGAGGAGGAAGCAGGCTCCCTGCTGAGCAGAGAGCCCATGCAGGGGGCTGAGAGAGCCCATGTGGGGGCTGAGAGAGCCCATGCGGGCCTCGATCCCAGGACTCTGAGATCATGACTTGAGCCGAAGGCAGAGGCTTTAACCCACTGAGCCACCCAGGCGCCCACTCACTTGGTTTTATTTTCACTCCATATTCTGGACTTGGAATTTAAGAAATTTCTTAATTCTTGAAATTAAGAAACAGAATGCTAATGGAGCAGAGCAAAAAAAAAAAAAAAACCCACAAAAAACCGCCTCATTAAAAGTCTGATCTCACTAGTCAAAGCACCAGGAAAAGAGCAACATAACAAGAGATAAAACTTTATATAATAACTGCTCTAACATAGTTAAACACCAGAGAAACTCTGGCCCCACTCCCAACCACACCAACAAAGGCTGAGTGGGAAACCTAGACTTCCACGTTTTTGAGAATTTAGCAAGGTACCCCAGCTCTCACGGTGGATAGTATCAGAGAATGCTGATTAGGAGGTTGGGACTTAATCTATGCCAACAAGTTCTCCCGTCCTCTTCCTGTATATCAACAGAGACCATGCATGTGGAGAGTCTGGACTTTCACCCTTATCCAGGATAATGGACTGCCTCTCCCTCTCCCCTCTGGGGCAGCCACAGGAGGCCTAGGTAGAGCCACAACATCAGCATTGCTTGGGGGTTACATGACAGCTACCACCAAGGTGCCCAGGGAGATGACATGAAGCAGGAACTCTCATTCCCTGCAGCAGTGAGGGAAACTCCATTTGGATGTCAGCGAAAAAGTGGGGAACCTGTGTTCATACCTCCATCTGATAGGAATGAGGTGGCATGCCTTCTTTTGCTTTCAGAGTGATATCAGAAAAATCCATAAAATGGATGGTTTAAATAAGACCCAAAGACTCCTAACATAATATGAAAATGTTCAGCTTTCAGTTGAAAATCACTCTTCAAACCAAGAACTAGGAATGTCTCAGAGTGAATGAAAAACACAATTGATAGATGCCAACACCGAAATGACAGAGATGTTGGAATTATCTGACAAAGACTTTGAAGTAGCCATGATAAAATGCTTCAACAAGCAATTGTAAACAATGCTTGAAACAAGTGGGAAAAAATGGAAGGTCTTAGCAAAGAAATAGAAGACCTAAAGAAGAACCAAATGGAAACAATGGAACTTAAAAACAGTAAGTGAAATCAAAAGCTCAGTGAATGTGCTAGCCACAGAATAGAGGGGACAGAAAAAAGAATAACTGAACCAGAAGATAGAATAGAAATTACAGAGATAAAATGGACTGGAATATATGAACAGAGCCTCAAGAATCTGTAGGACTATAACATAAGATCTAGTATTCACATCATCAAAGGCCCAGAAAGAGAGGAAAAAGAGGATGGAGTTTTAAAAAGTGCTTGAAGAAATAATGGCTGAAAGCTCCTCAATTTGGCAAAAAGCATAAACCTACAGATTCAGGAAGCTGAATCAACTCCCGGAAGGGTAAACTGAAAGAAATCTATGCCAAAATGTATCATAATTAAGCTTCTAACAACTGAAGACAGGAAAAAAAAATCCTGAAAATAGCCAGAGAAAAATGACAACTTATCTATAGGGGAAGAAGGATTTAAATGACAGTAGATTTCTAATCAGGAGGTCAGAAAGATGTGACACAGTATTTTTCAAGTACTGAAATAAAATAGCTGGTGATTCAGAATCCTATACCAGTGAAAATATCCCTGATGAATGAAGGAGAAATTAGACATTTTCAGAGGAAGAAAAACCAAAAGAATTCATAGCTAACAGATTTGCCCTAAAATAATGACTAAAGAGAATTCTCTTAACAGAAAAGTCATGACAAAAGAATCTTGGAACACCAGGAAGGAAGAAATAACCCAGTAAGCAAAAATATGAGGAATACATACTTTCCTTTTCCTCTTGAGTTTTCTAAATAATATTTGACAGTTGAAGGAAAAGTTATAACACTGTTGGATATGGCTCTAAATCATTTGTATAAAATTACTTAAAACAATTACAAATTGTTTATTAGTAAGTAAGAAAACATAAAATATAGGTAAGGTTTCTACACTTCACTTAAATTGGTAAAATTGTGATACTAGTAGACTGTGGTAAGTTATGTATATGTACCATAACAGAAAGAACAACCTATAAAAAGATATACAAAGAGATATACACTAAAAAAAATTACATAAATGGAATTCTAAAATTCTCAACACACAGGGAGGCAAGAAAAAGAAAACAGAGAAACAAAAACTGAAAGAACAAAAGAAGCAACAAATAAAGGAGACTTAAGCCCTAAGATATCAATTCTTACACTAAATGTAAGTGATCTAAATACAGTAACTAAAAGAAAGATATTGGCAGAGTAGATTTTAAAACATGACTCAGTTATATGCCACTTGTAAGAACCTCACTTTAAAATAACAATATAAGCAGATTGAAGTAAAAGAATGGAAAAATACAAATATTAATCACTGGAAAGCAGAAGTCACCATATCAATACCAGATAAAGTAAACTTCAGATCAAAGAAAATTACCACAAAGAAAGCTGTGATACAAGGGCAAAAGAATTAATCCACAAAAAGATATAGCAGTCTTAAACATGGAAGCACCAAACAAAAAAACTATAAAATATGTGAAGTAAAAACTGGAAAGAAAGGGACAATAGACAAATTCACATTTATTGTTGGCATCTTTAATATTTCTCTCTTATCAATTGATAGAACAACTAGAAAGAAAATCAATAAGGATGTAGAAAAACTCGGTAACATCAATCAGTAGGATCTAATCAACATTTACAGAACACTCATTTTAACAATAACAGACTCCACATTCTTTTCAAGTGCCCATAGTACATATTCCAAGGTAGAACATGTCCTTGGCCATAAAACAAACCTCAACAAATTTAAAAGAGCTGAAATAATACAAAGCATCTTCTCCAATCACAATGGAATCAAACTAAAAACTGACATAATACTGAAAAATTCTAACGAGTACAATGGCAAGGAAAGGAAATTAAAGCCATACAGGTTGGAAAAGAAGAAATCGAAGAGGTCCCTATTTGAAGATAACAATGATTGTCTGGGTAGGAACTTCCAAGGAATCCTACAAAAAAACAAAACTGGAACTAAGTGAATCAGCAAGGTTGCAAGATAAAAAATAATCATAAAAACAAATTGTGTTTCTGTTTACCAGTAGTGAATATATGGGCACTGAAATTAAAACTATGATACCATTTATAACCTCTCCAAAATAAAATACTTAGGTATACATCTAATAAAACATATTCAGGGCTTCTATGCTGAAAACCACATAATGTTGATGAAAGAAAGAAAAGATTTATACATTTTTATTTTAATTTCTTAGTGCATTCATGAGTGGGGGCAGAGGGACAGAGGGGCAGAAGGAGAGAGAATGTTAAACAGCCTCCAAGTTCAGTGTAGAGCCGGCACAGGGCTTGATTTCATGACCCTAAGATCATGACCTAAACTGAAATCAAGAGTCAACCTCAACCCACTGAGCCAGCCAGGCACCCCAAGAAAAGAAAATTTAAATAAACAGAGAGACAAACCATGTTTGTTGATTGGAAGCCTGAACATACTTAAAGATTTACAACATAATAAAGATATCAGTTCTCCACAAATTGACAGGTTTATCTCAATTTATATAAAAGTTGCAGCAAGAGGGTGCCTGGGTGGCTCAGTGGGTTAAAACCTCTGCCTTCGGCTTAGGTCATGATCTCAGGGTCCTGTGATTGAGGCCCCTGTTGGGCTCTCTGTTCAGCAGGGAGCCTACTTCTTCCTGCCTCTCTGCCTGCTCCTCTGCCTACTTGTGATCTCTCTCTCTCTCTGTCAAATAAATAAATAAAATCTTAAAAAAAGAAAGTTGCAGCAAGAGATTTTGTAGATAATAGACAAGATTAATTATAAAATTTATACACAAGGGACGCCAGGTTTGAATAGCACTGCCCTGGCTGATGGGAAGCTTATTAAGCAGGGATGTAAAATGCTGTATTATTGATAGTAGGGTAGGTCAGTAGGTTCTCTAAGTGTGTAAAACCAATCCTGGGGAATCCCCAGCACCCTTGAAGGAGATCTGTGAGTTTAAAACTTCTTTCATAATGAAACTAAAGCCAGAACTGCTTCAAAATAAAGCTAAAACAACTTCATGATAAAACTGGCACTTAGCATGAATTAGAGCAGTGGCACCAAAACTACACCATTGGTCATTCTATTGTTTATTGCTACACACTTATATCAAAAAGAAAAATGCCAGGGGCACCTGGGTGGCTCAGTCAGTTAAGTGTCAGACTCTTGATTTGGCTCAAGCCATGATCTCAGAGTTGTGTTATCTAGGCTGATCCTAGAGTCTGCTTGAGATTCTTTCTCTCTCCCTCTGCTCCTCACCCTGCTCATGGTCTCTGCTCAATAGATAAATTAATAAAATCTTAAAAAAAAAGGAATGCCTGCTTCCCTTATAAATGTCCTTAACATGGTAGTAAAAAGTATTAATTCTATTAGATCCTGAGCCTTAAGTATAAGTATTTTTAGTATTAATTTGTGTGATGAATTGGGATGTATGCATTAAGCACTTCTGCAAATCAACGTATGAAGGTTATCTTGAGAAAATGCAATTGAGTTGTAAGCCCAACATTAAAGATTTTTCAAAATGTAAAATAATGCCATTCCTCTTACTAAATTTTTGTTTTGGAAAATATAGTTATTTTTAATGATCTAAATTACTTAAAAGAATGACTGACTCTGGTTATTCAAATTTGGGTATTTGGCAGAAGCTTTCTCAAGAATGAATGGAGTGAACCTATCACTGTAAGGAAAGCAACTGATGATATTTACAGTATTTTTTGCAGTGGATCAAGTCCATCTCCCAGGAGAAAATGAGAGTCTTTAAAAATTTGTATCTGCTACCATGAGCTTGACAGCTTTCCAATTCTTAGAGACATTTTGATGAAATTGGTGATATCAATTGATGTTATTTTTTAAAATGTTGCATAATGAAATGTGCCAACATTTGGAAGATCTGCATAAGTCAGTGAACCATCATTTTCCAAATGATCCGTGCATGGTGTTGCAAAGTCAGACTGTATGATGGACCAGTATATTTTAAGGTAGCAGAGTATGAAAAGTTCATTGATAGGATTTCATATTCTACATCGCAAATAACCTTTAAGAAAATAAGCACTTGTCAAATTTTGGGGTAGTTTCAAGAAAGAATATCCACAATTATCTGAAAACATTATTACAATGTTTTCACTTTTCAGTGCTTCTCTTTTCAATTACACATCTGTGGAGGCTAGATTTTCTTCTTCAACCAAAACAGTGTATCACAATAGATTGAAAATAGAAGCAGATAAGAGAATCTAGCCCTCCCTTTTTAAAAAGTCATATGTTAAAAAGACATGCAAAAATAACATAATACCTCTCTTCTCACTAAATTTTTTGTTCTGGAGCAAAACATTCTATTATTTGTTTCATTATTTTATTCCTTATAAAGGTATTTATATTAAGATATAATGAATTATATTTAAATGAACAAAATAGAAAAAAGGACAACTTTTTATTTTCCTCTTTTAATTTTTAATGTGGCAAAATTTGCTAGTCATAACCCACACAAGCAGATTTCTTTAGGACCATAAAGTGATCCTCAGGTCAGAGTTGAGAATACCAGGCCATGGGCTGTGGTTGGAATAGCTATAAATACAGACATAGCTCAGAGAAGAGCCAGGCAACTCACATAGGTTTATTACTTAAAGAAAAATAAACCTTCATTGTGTTAAGCCCTTGAGATTTGAAGTTTGTAATTTAACATA
This sequence comes from Spilogale gracilis, assembly GCA_004023965.1. Lineage (NCBI taxonomy): Eukaryota > Metazoa > Chordata > Mammalia > Carnivora > Mephitidae > Spilogale > Spilogale gracilis. Next base: position 80,644 of record PITA01003518.1, read on the forward strand.
GCTCAGTGTCACCTGCCTAACATACACACTCGGCTCTGTGTTTTAGGAAGATCATTTTGGCAGCAGCATAAAGGGTTGGATGGGAATGGGGATAAGATTCAGGATGAGGCTGAAAACAGGGTCACGAATCCTGAAGTTGTTTCAGAGGATCTCGTTCAGTGTCTGAGCGAGGCAATGGCAGGGGGTGCAGAGAGGAAGGGACACATATAAGATGTTTCAAAGACAGAAGTAGCTGTATTTGGTTACCAGTTGTTGGATGTAGAAGGAGGAGAGGAGAAGTCTTACGAGGTGGGTTTTGGTCCCTGGGGAAATGGTGAAGTTATTTGCAAGATGAGTAACTCAGTGTGCCTACAGAATTTTAATGTTTCAGAGGGAAAGGAAAGGATGAGCTCCATTGTCAACATCTGAATGTGAGCTGCCTGTGGGCCATTCAGAGAAAAGAGTAAAAAGTACTTACCCAGCTCTTCCTATGTGCGTATTTTAGGCACCAAACATACGGTCCTCTACTATACCCAACAGTCTTATGAAGAAGGTACTTATATTATCCCTACTTCATAGGGAAATCAAGGCATGGGAATGAAGTCCAAAGTGAAGTGGTCACTCAGCTAGTCAGTGATAGTTGTGTGATTGTGACCTAAGCATTTGGGTTCTTGGACACCATGGTTTTCTATCTCTTGATGCGCAAAAGCTACTTAATAGTCTGAGTTCCAAGTCCAAAAATGTATTAGGTTGTATGTTTGTAAATCTCAGCAAGGTTCAAAACTTTCACTCTTTCCCTCTGTCTGGTCATGTTGGGAGACTCAGGATTAAGCAAACCCCATGAAGTGTCAGTGACCTGACAGCCCATCAGCAACTGTGGTGTCTCCTGTTATAATTTCCAACCTTACAGCAGAATCGAGCTTATTCCAAGCCTGGCTCAAAGAGCCATGCCTTAAAAGCAAGCTTGGGAAGTCTATGAAAGGCCAAGGGGCAGCCACGACAGTTGTCTGAAAAACTGCAAAGATTGGTCTTTGCTGAGTTGGCTTCTGGACTCTGGATAAATAAGGACACCACGTTGCCCAGCTCAGTGATCGGGGGGTGGGGGTGGCCATCACTCACATTGTATTTGAACTGTGTCCCCTGGAATTGCTTTGTGTATGGACGTATCTCATTCTCACCCATTAGCATTAGTTTCCTATTTGGCGTCACTTCCTGTGTTAACTTGATTAGGTCCTCACTTCCCCTCCTATCTCATCAAACAGGATTTGAAATCTTATGCTTCTGTCAAATCACAGTGATTTGGCTTTGCCTACTGGATGCTGCCAGCTCCTGGGGTGGGTGCCTGACTCCCTGGCTGAGAGGGGTCGAGGTAAAGGAAGAAGAGCTCTGGGATTTTCAGATTTTGTGTGAGGCAGTGAGGCTTCTGCTGGTGGCAGAGAGGGAGGGGCCTGAGGGACACCTGCTCTGCCCATTCAGTGCAGAACTTCTAGGGAAAGTAAAAGAAATGTCCCCAGGAGTTTAGTGTCGCCTCACGTTCCCTCCAAACCATCCTGAAAATCCTCTGTTAGAGCTAGGATAAAATCCACAAGAGATTTGTTTCTAAATGTATCTTAGTAGCCTTGATTTATGGCCCAATTCAACCAAGGACAATCTGCTCCTTTAAAGTAAAGTAAGTGTAAAATGGACAGATGTGGAGGGCCAGGACGTTGCACTGAAACAAAAGCCTGCTTTTTTCCCTATTTAGATCCAATGTGTTGCAAGTTTCCTATGTCCCAGGCCCCTTCAGAACGACTTTTTGAAATAATTATTTGTACTCCAGATGTCAACTGCTGGGGTGCGCTTCAGACCTGTGGCATGCTGCGTTTATCTCACCCTTTGGAATTTAAATAAAATTGATGGTAGCATTGTAAACAGGAGTTCCAGGGGGAAAGGAATGGCTTCTTGTCTTTATAGCGGTGTAGGAAGGATGGAGGAGCTGCAAGGATTGTTGAAGGAGGAATAGAAGCAGTGGGGGGCCATCACCACCCTCAGGACCAAGAGGTAAAAGCAGGAAAGGAGAAGCAGTGTTAGCAGAGCCTGAAAGAGCCTTAGAGGTAGGAGAGGGTCCGCCAGGCAGCCAAGAGTGGCCGTGGTGGGTGGGCCAGAGCAGAGCCAGGAACAAAGTATCCCACCTCCTCTTCCTACTCTTGAGCTCTTGCTGTCCCATCTCGTTGGCTGCCTCCATCCAAGAGGCAGAGGGTGTGGGATACCTGGTGATTCAGTCTGGGAGGTTATTCCTCCCATAGAACAGAGAGCAGTAAAGACTGTGGCATAGAACCAGTGGCAATCCAATCCCATATATAATGGAAAACCCAGTTGTTCTCAAAGTTCTTAGAAGATTTATGCTAAGATAGGAGATCTAGAAGAAACTAGGATATTGCCATAACAAACACCCTCTATTATTGCCATGCACCTCAGCAATGCTCAGCTCCATATGGTTGCTCAGGGTCTCCAGCTAATGGTACTCTGCCTTTTAGTAGGTTCTAAAGGGTACATGGAGCCTTCTCTGTTCTGAGGGTGGAAAATAATTCTGCATGTGCTTTTCACTGTTTCATCCTGGAAGTGATAAACATCACCTCCACTCATATTTTATTAGTCATCTCTTGTTTTCTGACACAGTTCCCTGTCCTACCTGAGATTCTTTCTTCTCTCCTTTGAATTTCTTCCCTCTTCCATTGGCTGAGTTAACACTAAATTCCTGAATTTGACTCTGATCCCCTGACTTCATGTCCAGAGTCTTTCCTTTATCTGATACCACCACCCTTTCTGCATTCTCTTCTTGGAAAAACCACTCTTGCCTTAATACCCTCTGCCTGGCCTTTCTTTAATCTTGTGCAGTTCAGCTCTGCATATAAAGAAGCCAACACCTTGGTGAGAATCATTAATTTTCAGAAGCTTTTATTTCAGTGACTCCAAAGATAATTGCTAAAAATAGGTGTCTTCCCTGCAAGACACAGTTAAAATCAACTCATTTTGTGGTCAGGCTTCCCAAAGGCATGAGGGTGTGCTGAGAATACAAGTGTCTTAGCAGCTGTGACAAATTTCCTCCACGAGCAGGCTTGCAGTAAATAATGATTTCTCAGAGGCAGTCTTTGGTGCTCTGAGTTGGGGTGGGTGGATCCTGATGCCTGGATATCTGGACCCACCTGGAAATCCAGGTAGGCCTGGATTTTTCCGAGAGGGGAAGCTGCATCATTTTCCATGAGTGCAGGAGTGGCATGAGGAGACAGGTTACCAGGGACCTCACACCTGGGATTTTGGCCTTTCAGAACTCGAAACAAATAGGTTCTTTATGTACAAAACCTTCCATTAATGTTGGCAGTACCCTTTTGTATAGGTTCAGGGTCTAAAAGAAATTAGCAGCAGGTTGTTTGTGGATACCGTTCTTATTTTCCTTACTCCCTACTTTGGCCCTCAGAGAATGTAGTTCTGCTAACACTTCTGCTTTCTAATAAGTGAGGGGAGGGAACTTTTGTACTTGGGCAAGGCTTGACTTAACCTCCTCTTTGGGCATACCAGCGGCTACAGCCTTCCTGCTCTCTCTGTCTGAGGTCTTCCTCCAAGCATCTCTCCCTCACTTTCTCCTTCCCTCTCTTCCTTTCTGCTCCCCGCTCCTCTTTCCCTTCCTCTCTTGGAGGTATCTCTTCTCAGGTGCAAGAAGGGTTGGCATCCCTTTTTCCCTGTAAAGACCAGGCAGGCTCTTCTATGTTTGCTTCGGCTTCTCAGCCTATAACTAGGTGGGTAAATATGGATCGTGTTGGTCGCAAAATAGGGATTTGTAAGGGCAGCCCTGAAATGTTCTCCAATCCAGCTGTTTAAATAAAACTAATTCTCTTGATCCTCTTCTGGCTCCTTGCCTCTTTTCCTCAAATTGGTTAAAAATCCATATGGGGAGGAAAAATGTGACTGACGTCCCTGGATTTTTAACACGTGGAGGGTTGGCTGGGATGTCTTAAAAATCCCACACAAGGACTAGCACTTGAGGAAAAGGAATAAGGAAAAAGATGTTATTGATGGGGCCTCTAAGGCCACAATCAGCTCTTAGAGGCAGAAGCGTCTAGAAAATGGAAGACTTTATTACAATGAGCATCAAGGGCCTTTAATCCGAGTTCCAGATCCTTATTTTGTAGTTACAGATGGTTTCAGCAGGTGTGGGTCATCTATTTATAGTATTAGCAAAACCTTAACTAGTACCCTCAGACTCAGGGCTGAGTTAGGGAGAGAAGAAATCCATCAGAGATAGTCAGGAAGACTTTCTCAGGAGCTAAAAAAAAAAAAAAAAAGTGAAGTTTCTTTCCTTACTTCCACCTCACTTGGTCAGAGATATTTATATATATATATTTTTGGAATCGGCTAAGAGTTTCTCTACAACCTTAGGAAATACTATGTTCAGGGGCACCTGGGTGGCTCATTCAGTTAAGTGTCTGACTTCTGCTCAGGTCATGATCTTGGGGTCCTGGACTGGAGTCCTGTGTTGGTCTCCCTGCTCAGCTGGGAGCCTGCTTCTCCCTCTTCCTCTGCTTCTCCCCCTGCTCTTACTGGTGTCTCTCTCAAACAAATAAACAGAATCTTAAAAAACAAAGAGGGAGGGGAATGCTGTGTTGGAAAAGGGAAGGTCTCATTCGACCTAGAGGAACTTGCCTCAACACAGGCTTTTCCTTAATCACAGCAACAAGACAAGAGGGCCAGTATAAGAACTGGGTGCATGCCTCAGTTTACCTCTATAACAGCTTCTGCGCTGGAGGATAGTCCTTGTGCACACTGCCCATATTCTACCTCAAGTACCTGCTACACACCTCCACCTTCACACCTCAAGGTACTTTTCTGAAGGGCAGCCTGAAGAACAGAGAAGTTAACAACCCCACGTAATCCTCCATGGAGAGGGGATAGGAAGCAGTGAACAAAAATTCCTGCCTCCTGCCCTTCAGAGGAGCAGTTCTGAGACATAGTACTATTTCTTGAAGGATCACCTGTGGCTTTGAGTTCCAGTTGTGCACACCATTAATTAGATCAGAACTGCTTTCCAGGCGCGCCTGGGTGGCTCAGTTGGTTAAACAACTGCCTTCGGCTCAGGTCATGATCCCGGAGACCCGGGATCGAGTCCCACATCAGGCTCCCTGCTCAGTGGGAAGCCTGCTTCTCCTTCTCTCACTCCCCCTGCTTGTGTTCCCTCTCTGGCTGTGTTCCTCTCTGTCAAATAAATAAAATCTTAAAAAAAAAAAAAAAGAACTGCTTTCCAGTGATGGTGACCCCTTCCCTGCCTCACTCCCACTGCCCCCTACTGTTGCTTCCAGGTGTTGCATCCCAAATAAACTCCCTGTACCCAAATCCTCAGAGACTGCTTTTGGGGAAACCTAAATTAAGACACTAAGGGATCCCTTGTGTGTCACACGTTTGGAGACCAAACATTGGCAAGTGGAAATTTAGCTGATTTGTCTCTCTTCTTGTCTTATTTCTCACCCAGAGTTAAAGGACAGTAAGCATCTAGTTCAGGGGAAATAAGAAAATAGTAATAGCAAACAATTTTAATGCTACCACCAAAGTACCTTGAGAAATTAGAAAGTAGGAAAGGCAGAGATGGGGGCAAGAGAATGTGACATAGGTCATCACTTTTATTTGAATTAGTGCTAGCCACAGCAGTACTGGGATTTGCCAACCATAGGAGTTATTAAATTTTTAAGTCTTTGCCAGTCATACAAAGTTAAAAAATAATGGTATTGTATATGTTGTTTTACCTCATATTTCTTTAATTATAGTTAGATAGAGCATTTCTCCTTGTGTTTGTTAATAATTGTTTTTTCCCATAAGCTGGATATTCCACAAATTATTTCACACATCAATGATAGATATGGTACATATTCAGATCAAGCCCTCTTTTTAACTATTTTAGGAAATGGTACAGTGTACAAACAAAAAATAATTCAATCTTCCTCATAATGAAAGTGAAGCAAATTGAAAGAGCAGTGCCATTTTTCCTGTATGCTTTTGCTGTAAACATTGAATTGTTTGGTAATACCCCATGTATATAGTTTTTCAAGGGAAATTGGCACTGAGATTGACAGTGCAAAATGGTACTCTGTTTTGAAGGGCACATGAACAATTTCTATCAAAATTTAAGATAGGCTTTTCCACTGTTGCAGCATTTCAGGAAAAATTTGTCCTGCAAATACACTTACATGAGGTCCCCGATATTATGCTTTATTGTGGGTCTCTGTGTGTGCACATACATGCCAGTCTGTGCATGAAGAATAGAGTAGCAGAGGTGGAGAATTAATAAAGACTCCTGGCTTCTTCCTGAATCTAATCCTGGAACTGCTACAGAAGGGAGAGAGATTCATGGATCCTAGAGCTTAACTAAAACTATGGACATCATTTAAAGAGGGAGAAAGTGATTGAGTGTCAGTATGACAGGGTGAAGAGAGGTCTCGGTGCCACAGATGGCAGATAGGCCATGTGAGAACTTGAGAGTTGCCTGCCCCCCCCCCACCACCCTTTGCTATTGCAGAACAGAGAAAGAGCACTTCAGCCCAGTGCTTCTGTGGAGGTGGTGAGTGGTGGTGACAAGCACTGCAGGCAAGTGGGCTGGCCCTTGGACAATCCCAGCAGAGGGTGGCAGTCCATGAAGAGCAGCATGTCTGCAGCCCAGAAGAGGAGACGGAGAGGGGTAAGGAAGGGAAGGACTATGAGCCCCCTTGAGATCTCTTCACAGTGCAACTTACCAATAGAAGCATGAAGCTGGGTCAAGCATCTTGCCTCCATCCCCATCTGCTCTCCCACCCACCCTTTATCATCACAGTCAAGATATCAAACAGTCCCAAAGGAATATGAGTTCACAGGAAAATATACCAAGATACCGATTTAAATAATCTATGCCATAAGAAGCAGAAAGAACAGATTAGAATTTTTAAAAGTTAAGAAGAAGAATATCCTGAGAGAAATAAGCAAAGATTGTCAGAACATAAAATAGGAATAAGAAGTTTTAAAGAGCCATTTGGTGACTGTGGGGCATGAAAAATATATTGTAAAAAAAAGTTAAATAAAAGCCACATTCGTTGGGCATGAAAAGTATATTGTAAAAAATGAAAGCCACATATATTGTCCCTGGAGAAGTTGGCCGACATAATGAATACAGCTAAAGAACAAATTAGTGAATTGAAGGATTAGTGAAATGAACACTCCCAGAAAACAATTGGGAGGAATAAATTGGTGGAAGAGAAGAGAGTAAAGTGATGTATTAGAATTCCAGTAGGAGTCTTAGAAGGGGAAAAAAAAAAGAATAAATGGGGAGAGGAGGTAGCAATTTACCAGAATTAAAATAGGAGATGGTGTTTAGGTGAACAGCAGGGACCTTCAGAGCCCCAGGTCCTGGGCTGTCAGCAAGGGACTCTAATCCAAAGTGGCACTCCAAGCACAGTGGGATTCCTGAGTATATTCAAACATGGTAATTTATTATTATTTATTTACAAGAAACAGATTGTCTTTTGACTTTCCTATTCCTGCAGGGCTAGTTCTGAACTATTGTTATAATAGTTTTCAGCACAAAGGAAGAATGTAAAATGTGTGGCAATTTCCAACTCAGTGCCTCCTGGTCAGATTTTGATGGATAAAGGGATGCAAATAAGACACAGACCCTTGTTAAGCACTATTCCCCTTGATCACCCCATTCAGACACCCAGTGTCAGGGTAGCAGCTGCAGATTTTAACTCTTTTGTTTCTGGTGCAGTTTCCTTCTGAAGTTCTCTTTCTCTTTCCTTAACTGCTTTCTGTGCTTTTCTCAATTTTCCACATCTTTTTTTTTTTTTTTTATATTATGACTCTTACCTGTTCTGTCTGTATTCTTCTTGTTCATCATCGCTACTTTCTTTTCTTCTTCACTGTTTTTGAAGTTACTCATTGATTCACCCATCAGTTCCTCTATTCAACAATTCCTTTGAGCACCGACCATGTTCCAGAAACTTTTGAGGTCACTGGGAACACAGTGAGCAAGACAAAACAAAGGTACCTGAACCTACTCTAGTTACGAGAATGGATAATAAATCAACAAACAACAATAAGAAAAAATAGTTAGATAGTAATAAATGCAATGAAGATAGTGGTGTATGTTAGAAAGTGATGTGGGGTGGGGCAGGCATGCTTTAGATGGGGAGAGGGGTGTTAAGGTAAGTCTTTCTGAGGAGGTGGCAGTTGAATTGACATCTGAATGCTAAGGAGGGGTCAACTCTGTGAGATCTGGTGGAAAATACTTCAGGTAGAAGGAAAAGCAATGCCCTGAGGTTGGAATGGTACTTACCTTAGCCTTCTTTTTCTTTTTCTCATTTCTCAGCTCTAGTAAATTCCAGAATAAATGTCTCATTTTGAGTGTATTCTGGAATAAATTCTGGAGTAAATAAAAGTGTCCTAATGATTTTAATTCACTGTGACCTGGTTTCTGTTTTCACTGCCTGCTTGAAATTGTTTTCTTGTTTCCTTGAAATTGTTCCCTTGATGACCACCAGTGTCATCCTAGGTGTAACAGTGATCTGAGAATAAAGAAAAAGAAACCAAGAGAACATTAGTCTAGGGGTCCCTTGGTCCAGCAGTTGAGCATCTATAGCTCAGCTTCAGTCTGTTTGGGGATAGGTCTTTATTAATGTAGGAGAAACCTTTATGAGATGTGAAAGCCCTCACATAGCCCTGTAAGCTGGACTGGGTTTCTCTCACTGCTGTTCCAGCTATTCTGTGACCTGTATATGATTCTATACACAGCTTCTCCTCTTTGATCTGCCTGTTTCTCATCCTTGAATTATTGACCCTATAGTTTCATCTCCCTTCTGCTAGTATTATTCGCCCATCTGTCATGGCCTCAGGGTGGGTAGAGTGTACTTTCCTGCCTCTAGATCTTACTCTGGCCATTGGGATGTTAGTGAACATGACTCAGGCAGAAGTTCAGAATGTGCTTGTGCAGTGGGGCTGACCCTCATGCATTCTTATCATTACTGTAGGATACAAGTGCCCTAACCATAGTCTAAATCATCCTGGAAAAGGACAGAGAAGTTCGGCACACCTGCATCCAGCCCTGCTGAGGTTAGTTAAAACTCAGCTGATCCAGAGATGTGAGAGCAAGAAATTAATATAGATACAACAAAAATATAGCTCAACAAATATCTATTGAGTAAGTGCCTTTTATTTATGCCATAATTTGTTTATAGGTCTGTCTGTAAGCTCTTTGGGGGTAAGGGGCATTAACATTTCTACATGTTCAGGACCATATGTGCCCCAGGTGAGTAGTGGACATTCTGGCCATTCTTTGGAATGGGTCTGAGGCTTCAGGATTTTCCTTAGCAGCCTCAGCTCCCCCATATTGGATAATTAGACAGGGGGCCAAGGCAGATTCCTGCTGACTTCCTAAGGATTTCAGAGTTTAATCCCTTTGGTCCTGATTTTATGGTCCTTTTTTTATTAGCATGAATTCTTAAGTGTATTCTCTGCTTTGTGTGGCCACCAGTGTAGGCCGTAAGGCTAGACAGTCTCCAGGTTGTTAGGTACCCAGGACATGCTGCAGAATGATCTGAGGGTCTGCATGGTGATGAGGGCAATCTGATGCCCACTCATCATGGGAGATGAGATGGACAGATACATTCCCATTAATTCTCCCATGACAGCAGTAATACTACCTGATTTACAGGTGCCCAGGGCCTTCCTGTTGTGCATTAGAGTGTCTTCATCATTTTCCTTTGTCTGAGTGTCTCTGCTCTGGCCTTGAGAATTTCAAGAGGAATTGATTCATACCGACTTTATTTGGCAGACAAAACTTTGGGTGATGATTCAGAAGTGGGGTGTCTATATAGAGAAGGCTAAGGTCCACCAGTGTGAGGTGGAAATCTTTTGTTACTCTTTCCAACATCTTTTTTCTTTTGGTGTCAGCACTGTGCTTTTCCTTTGGGAAGACTACCTCCCCCCACTGGAGGCAGCATTGGTAGGGCTGTCAGATATGGTACTTGTCTTAATTTGGGTTTCCACCAAAACAGACTCTGGACTTGAGTCTGGACTTGAGTGCAGGAAGTTTGTTTGGGAGATTTATTTTCTTGTTTGATTTATTTTTTGTTTAAGTAGGCTCCATGCCCAGCATGAAGCCCAGCATGGAGCCTGAACTTACAACCCTGACATTGAGACCTGAACTGAGATCGAGGGTCAGATGCATAGCCGACTAAGCCATCCAGGTGTCCCTAGGATATTATTTCAGAAAGCACAAATTAGAAAGTGAGGAAAATGAGAATAAAAAAAGAGTATAAACCAGTATAGGATGTGCTAATGAATAGATTACCACTGTGGGCAATGAGGACCAATTCTGCTTGAGGAATCTCTGCAGAGCCACTTGGGACATGCCAGAGTTATCCCACTGGAGGCTAGGGGGTAAGGACTTTATTTGCCAAATTCCATGTCTGTTTGAGCATGGAAAAGAGATTCAGGATCTTGAGATGAGATGCCGTTAATATGCTGGCAACTGTCTACCAAGATTTTAGGTCATGATATGTAGGAAGAAGTGATACTAAGGAGCTGTTGCTGATATGCCATATATTCTTACTTACTGGCGTTGACCTAGTATCACTTTCTGCTATGGCCACAGGGTAGGCACAAGGCCCAAGCTATTCCAGTCAGGTGCCCTCTTTCTGGAATCTTGGGGAAAGTAACATAGACAACAGAAAATGACTGAACTCTGTTCATCTTCATGGTGGGATCCAGAAGAGACCTGTCACTGGTACTTGACACCCATTTGCCCAGAGTGGTTCCAATTTACATTCTGTCTGCTTGTTCAGTTTTTCCTTCAATTTTCTGTGCTTCCCCATAAATCCTTCCAGTAAATTACCTTTTTATTAAATTAGCTAGAGCTGATTTCTGAAGCTTGCATGCAGTACTTCCTGACAGATGCTTCTTGGGTCTACTCCATAGGAAGCTGTCAGAAGAAGGGGCCTTTTGCATGGCTTGAAATTAAGATGGCATGCTTCAGACTCTCAGCAGGGTATCAAGCCATAGAACGACCTTTGCTCAACTTTGCTAAAGACCTCATATCCCAGCCCTCATTCTTGACTCATACTTCAGCTAGCCCATTTCCCCCAATCCACTCAACTTATCATTTTTGGCTAATTGTGAGTAAATCACAATACCAGAAAGTATTGTGTTTGGATGGACGTATGATATAGTATAGTATGTTGTGGTTTGATGTGATATGGTGTGGTATACTATGATGGAGCACAGCATGGCATGTTATTTAAAGTGTGGGTTTTGGAGCCAGACTTCTCAGGCTCAAATCCCAACTCTGCCATTTACTGACTATCCAGTCTCAAAGGAGTTATTAAATCTCTCTGTGGCTCAGTTTCTTTAACTGTAAATGTGAATAATAATAATACCTAGGTTATAGGATTGTGGTAAAGATTAAGTGGGTTGATAGTGTAAGTGGCACATGACAAGCACCGTAAATATTAGCTATTATAATGCCAAAGAACCATACACCTCTTAAGGACTACAGGTCCGTGTGCTTTTTGGATTCACAAGTGTGGTTCCTTAACCTTGTAAAAAGCATCGTTAGCAAGATCAGCTGCCCTCTCTTGGGCTTGGCTTGATGTGTACATTGGAGGGAAGAGAAAGGTACACTTCATAAGCCTCTACTATATGCCAGGCATCATGACAAGTACCTCTTTGAAGATCATAGCAACACCCCTAAAAGAGAGATATTATTTCTTCCATTTTGTAGGTCAGAGAGTTAGAGCCCAGAGAGATTAAGTAACCTGTCCTAGGTCACTCAGTTAATAAGAGACAGAATTGACGTTCTCCCAGGCCTGATTCAAAAACCTGATTCCACGGGATACATCGCTTCCACAAAGCCCCAAAGTGAGTGACTCCCCCTTTTCTCATTACTGGCCTTTTATTGTGACTGTCCAAAACTGTGGTCTAGACCTGAGGGATACTGGTTATACCTCAGAGCAACAGTGGGCCTTTATTCCCACTTCTTTTGCATTGTCACTTTTTTGTTTGTTCAGTCTGTGTAGGAGATCAAGGACATCATTGCACGGGGACAGTTTGACATGTGACTTGGCATTGATGAAGGAGGGGGTATACCTTGATGGTTAAACCTATGGGCTCTCAGTGGGGCCACTGGGGTTCAAATCATTGCTTTGTGTCTTCCCTGATGTGCATCTTTGGGCAGGTTATACGAGCCCTCCGAACCCCAGTCTCTTCGTCTGTAAAGGAGGGATGAAAATGATAGTAGTTAGAGGGTTTGTACATTTTAAGGAAAATAAATATTGGGAGAAAAGTATTTGAAACATTTTTTGTTTTTTTTAGAGACAGAGAGTTGGGGAGTGGAGGGGAGCAAGAGATAGGGACAGGCATATTCCACACTGAGCACAGAGGCCAACATGGGCCTCAATCTCATGACCCTGAGATCATGACCTGAGTCAAAATAAAGAGTTGGATGCTTAACTGAGTCACCCAGGCTCCCTAGACACTTTTTTTAAACTTTGGGAGAGAGTGGCTTTCCAGTCAAACAAGACTGTAAACCCAGAATGCACAAAGAAAAGATAGACACATGTGACTACATTAAAAAACAAAAGAAATACCAAATGTACGGCAAAAGAACAAAACCAAACCAAAACCCAAACTACAGGCTGGGGGATTTTTTTTTATAACACATGTGACAGTAAGAGCATTAATAGTCCTAATAAACTCCTATAAACTGAGAATAAATGGATAAATAGTTCTGTAGAAAAAATGGCCCCTAACCAAAGAGAATATTCATATGGTCAATAGACAGCCCAAAGGATGCTCAGGAAAATACAAATTTAATCTAAAATGAGATACCATGTTTTTATCCCTCTCAGTGGGGGGTAGTGGGGGGGACTAAAAAAAGAATATCTGAAGCTGACAAAAATGTGAGGGGAAAAAATACCTTAATCTATTTCTGGTGGGTATATGAAATCTGACAAGTAAAATTGGAAGAAATCTAAATATTTGTTAAAAATTTAAAAATGCACTTTTTACCTAGCAACCTTATGTTTAAAATGATTTTATGTAAATAAAACATCTCTATATGAGGATATATGTTCAAGGATGTTTATTACAACCTTATGACTTTGAGGAAAAATTGGAAACTAGCCTGAATGTTCCTCAGCATAAGACTGGTTGAATAAATTGTCCTATACTCACTGTGGAATATATTGCAGTTATTGGAAAGAATAAGAGTGAATAAGTTGTGGTATACCCATACAATGGCATACCACTCAGTGGTAAAAAGGAGCAAACTATTGACACACACCACAACTTGAATATATCTCAAAGGCATTAGGCTGAGTTAAAGAAGCCTATCTCCAAGGGCTACCTAGTGTGGGATTTCTGTTATCTTCTTGAAATGAGAATACTAATGTTGGAAAGCAGATCAGTGGTTTCCAAGGGTTAGGGATGGGAGGTGGATGTGGCTGCAAAGATGCACAAGGGAACTTTTGGAGATGATGGGAATGTTCTTATCATGGTGGTGGTTGTGTGAATGCAGAGATGTACTAAAATTCATAGAATTATAGACTCTGAAAGGTCAGTTTTACTGTGTGATAATTTACTTAAAGAACAAACTTCACAGGGGTGCCTGGGTGACTCAGCCCATTAAGCATCTGACTTTGACTCAGGTCTTGATTTCAGGATCCTGCAATTTGAGCCCCACATTGAGTGGAGAGTCTGCTTCTCCCTCTCCCTCCACTCCTCTCCTACTCATGCCTGTTTCACTGTCTCTCTCAAATAAACAAATAAAATCTTTAAAAAAATACAAACAGAAAGTTCACAACAACAACAAAAATAAGTTATATTTAGGTCTGTTGACCTGGAGAAGTTTCCATGGTATATTTAGGGAGGAAAAAAGTTGTATAGTATGATTCCATTTTTGTAAAAGCAGATACCCTGGAGACCTTTCCTACAGATGATTATATGCTTCTGTATGTTCCTATGAGCATAAGAAAGAAGTGAAAAACACAGACGAGGCTGGTGGTGTTGGTTATCTCAGAAAGGCAGGACTGGAAGAGGAGAATTAGGAGGTATTTCTTTATACATCTTCACATTTTTTTACTGGTTATATTGAGTAAATACTACATTTTAAATTAAAACCAGAAGACCAAACAAAAATAGTAACAGAAAGAAGGCTAGCAGGAAAGAAAAGAAAGGTAAAACAAGAAACCAGCTGACAGAAAAATGATTCTGGGGCTCCGTGGTTAGGGTGCCTGTGTGGTACCAATCAGCAGTACTTGAGTGTTGCTGGGACAATAAAGCCCATCCTGGATCTGGGGCCAGGGACAAGCAGTCTTTCAAGGGTTAAGATTTGAGCTCATTTCTAGGACCCAAACCAGCTTCTCTGGCTCCTCTTTGTTTCTTTCTTTTGTCCATGTGCTCATCCATACATCCATCCATTATCTACTCACTCTTTGCTAAATGCCTACTGTGTTTTCAATTTTTAAAATTTATTTTACTGTCTCTCTTCCAGATCACAATAAAATCCAAAGTAACATTCAGATTTTTGCATGTTTGTCTTTAAAGATGACAATAGGGAGTGCCTGGCTGGCTCAGTTGCAGAGCACGAGACTCTTCATCTCTGGGTTGTAAGTTCGAGCCCTGCATTCGATGTAGAGATTACTTAAAAAAAAAAAATCTTAAAAAAAATATGACAATAAATGGAGACATTGGAATCCTTTTCTTAGCTTTTAGTTCTGTGGCTGAGCCTCAGGGACCAGTCCTCTCATGGTAAGTGGTCCTGACATCTTGACCTAAGGGAAACCAGTATCTATTCAGGCTCCTAGTTACCTGAAATGGGCACCTGGGAATCCCAGGATTTGGTGACAGACTTTGCAGTGAGTCACTCTCCTACTTTTGGAGAATCCAGAGCATCTTCTCATAATTTCCTGATATGATTGATTGGCAGACATTCCCCACTTTATGATAAGAGCAGGATTCTGGAGCCAAACTGCCTGGATTCACATCCCAGCTCTGTCACTCACTGACTGTGTGCCCTGGAGCAAGTTTAATAACATCTCCAGGGGCCTTAAGTTTCTCATCTATAAGCAGAGCATGAGGCTAAATGTGTTAATAAATGGAAAGCACTTGAAACAGTGCCTGCTCATAGTATGTTTCATCACCAGCATTATTGTTGTTGATAATTATGTAGTATTGGGTTGCAATGATTGCAAGAAAAGTTAACCCTATTGCTATTCTTTTTTAAAGATTTATTTATTTGAGAGAAAGAGCATGTGCATGTGCCTGGGGTGGGAGGAGCAGAGGGAGAGGGGGAGAGAGAGAGAGAGAGAGCGCATAAGCAGGAGGGGTAGAGGGAGAAGAGCCTCAGGCAGACTGAGGGTGGAGCCCCACCTAGGGCCTGATCTCACCATTGTGAGATCATGACCTGAGCCAAAATCAAGAGTCAGACACTTAACTGACTGAGCCACCCAGGCACCCCAGAATATACTGAACAATTTTGTATAGCAGAATCATATTGATGCTTCAACTGTGTGTGTGCACATGTGAGCACTGGTGTCCATGTTTGTATGTACATATGAATGACCATTTGAAAAAACATAAGGAGTAAGCTGGAAGACCATACTTCAAACTGTGATCAGTGGTGACATCTCAGAGGAATGGTTCTGGGAAGGGTTGAAAGGGAACTTTTACCTACTATTTTGTATTCTTCTGTATTGTTACAAAATTTGCTATTATTTTGGTAATTTAAAAACAAAAAGAAAATTAAACCAAAGGAAACAATAGACTTTAAAATGCAGGAAGTCCAATCAGAGATTGTCTTTCCATTGTCTATTCCAGAAAACTTACCATTTTTCTGTCACTGGTTGTATGAGAGTCACAAAGACAGCCATAAAAAGTATATATTTTTTCTTTAATATGAGAACAATTCCTGGGATTTCTGATCCTAATGTGAAGGTGAGATTTGTCTGATATAGACCCACAGTTTCAGTCTAATAAATCACTCTGCTGGAGGCTGCATTAGAAATTCAAAGTCTGGAGTTGAAAATCTCAAAGTGTCCATGGCTCCCCAGACACTGCTCAGCCTTAATCCCCAGTGCCCACAGCCTTGATGGGCTGAGCTCATGGAATCTGGAGCTGGACATTCTCTCTTTTTGTCTCCTTCTGCTTTAGATCTACTCCTCCATCTTAGTGGTGCCCAGAGTTAACTTACTGGAATAGAGAACACAATCAGAGGTTTGCTTTAGTCCTTCTGGAAAAGCAAAATGATATAGAAGGCTAGGGTTAGCTACAGTGGTGGCAGGCAGATTCTCAGGCAAGGCATCAAAGTGATAAACTATTTTATCCATTCCCCTGGAATGGGCTCTCTTTAGACACAGGCTCACAATGTCTAGACACACAGACTAATTTATAAACCAAATATGTACTATTACCATGAAGGCAGGTAAAGCATTGCAATGGGTAAAAATTTTCAGGTCTAATTTTTAGGATGCACTTCCAACCAATAAGGTAATTGGGAAATGGAAAAGATATTGAATGTATAATTGGTGGAGGGTTAATCTGGGAATAGTGTGACTTATGAATGAGACAGCCTCAGAGTAAATCAGAGTTCTGCCATCCGCTATGTGACCATATGCATGTTGATATAACTCCCCAAAGTTCAGCTTTGTCATCTGACTAAAGAAGATCATTGTCATGCTTTTGACAGGATCCCTGGAAACAAACTCTGAGTTGGGGAGTTACAACCAGAAGTTTCTTGGGGGATACACTTGCAGAAAAGTGAGAACAGTAGGCTCTAGCAAGGGGTAAGTGGACCTGGGATGTGGCTGCATATGGGGCTGGAATTTGGGCCGGAACACAATCAGGGACAGCTCTTTAGAGTCCTCACAAATTGAGAGAGAGGTTGAGCTTTTGAGCTCTTGAGTCAATCAGTCATTAACCATATGCCATCATCCCCTTAGAAGGTATAAAACCTTGGGCAGTGAGTTCCCCATAACTGAGGGCAGTCTCCAATGAGGGGTATATAGCTGCAAGCCGCTAGCAGCCTATGTTCCCAGCTGGGCTGTACTGGCTTTGAGGAGAGGATCTTGGTGGTACTTTCTAGGATCCACTTACAAGTGCATACTCCAGGTTTGGGAGGGGATTTGAAAAGCGCTTACTTAGGGTCCAGCCAACCACATGCCACAGCATCTACAAATACTAGTTCCTTCCCTTTTTATTGCTCTTAAGAAATATTTTTCAATGATTTTGAAAGAGTATGGAGATGTTTTTCTTGTTCCATCCTATATTAGACCTTTCTGGTAGCCAAAACCTTGCACCTGCCAGAAAGATCACTTTGCTTTGTGCAGTATGAAACAAATACTAACAAAGCTTTAACCTCTTAGGTACTTCACTTCATCTGTCACTGCAGGACCCATATCCTCTGGACAAGTAAGCAAATAGGGGAGGGTTTGCTCTTATATCAATTACATACTACCATTTTTTCTCACATTTTTTTCTGATTGGAGATTTTGGAGACTCTTTCATCTCCTGGGCAGTGTTTTCTATGAAGTTTTATTCAGGTCATTGAGACTGGACATTGTTTTTTTTCTTGGCAGAGGGTCAGAAGCAGAGGATCACCTTTTCTTGACTTTGAACTCAAACTTTCTGAGTTTGATACCCATCTCAGAAATCCTATATAAGTACTTATGATCCAGACCAAGTGTGCTCAGGAGGATTTTCCATTTCAGTGTCTTGGTGTCTGGTTTGGTTTTGTGTTCTCTCTCTTCTGATATTACTGAGCAGTGTCTAGAACAGGGCAGGGGCAGGCTAGAAAAAGAGATAAGGGTACCTGGGTGGCCCAGTGGGTTAAAGCCTCTGCCTTCAGCTCAGGTCATGATCTCAGGGTCCTGGGATCTAGGCCCTCCTCCCTCT
This sequence comes from Spilogale gracilis, assembly GCA_004023965.1. Lineage (NCBI taxonomy): Eukaryota > Metazoa > Chordata > Mammalia > Carnivora > Mephitidae > Spilogale > Spilogale gracilis. Next base: position 98,560 of record PITA01003518.1, read on the forward strand.
CTGCCTGCTTCTCTGCCTACTTGGGATCTCTCTCTCTCTCTGTCAAATAAATAAGTAAAATCTTAAAAAAAAAAAAAAGATGCTGTTAGCTGAAAAGTAATTAAACCAACTCAAGACAGCTTAAGGAAAACGGTTTGCTTTGTTTTTAAGTATACAGCCGTGTTTTATAAAACTCAAGGGCGTGGGCACAGCCCGTCTCAGGAAATTCAAGCAGACTCTTGACTCACTTCTGTTTCTCTCCTACATATGCTCTGTAGTGGTTTTGAAAATATATCCTCAAATTCTTTGGCAATTCTTTCCTTCAATTGGAGTCTAGGTCCTCGCTCATTGAGTGGGAGCTGGACTTACTGTCTCACTTTAAATGGATAAAATGTGGTAGAATGATAGTTTGTGACTTCTGAAACCAGTACTTAAAAGGTGCTGTGGCTTCCTCTCTGTTCTTTTTCTTGGATCACTTGTTTTGGGGAAGCCATATCATGAGGACACTCACACAGCCCAGTGGAGATGTCCATGTGGTAAAGAACTGATACCTCCTAACAACATACATCTCTTCCAAGAGAGAGCCATCTTGGAAGTGGATTCTTCCACTTCTCCCACCAAACCTTCAGAGGCTACAGACTCAACCTGCATTCTGACTGCAACCTCATGAGAGAGCCTGAGCCAGAACCATAGAGCTAAATCCTTTCTGAATTCTTGATCCTCAGAAACTGTGAGATAGTGTATTTACTGTTTAATTCACCAAGTTTTGGACAAATATTTTAGAGCCATGGATAATAAATATCAGATTGGAAATAATCACTGCCAATAACTCTCCTCACTTAGAAGACAGTTATCAGAGAGAAGAGTCTTAGTCTTATTTCCAAAAGGAGAGATCTTGATCGACACAGTTAGATCAAGTGCTCAGGTGTGAACCAATAAATTGTGGTTAAGATGGGGAGCAACATCATTTACCAGGGGCTCTAATTGTGATCATGTAAATGTGAGGCAATTTGGTAAGGAGTACCTGGGATACCCCAAAGCAAATTCCACATTGGAACAGGACTTTATTTCTTTGGTTACCAGAGTGTCTCCTAAGTCGCTTACCTTAGTTATGAGACAATGATCTGAACTTAGGTAGCAATGCACCACTTAAATTTAAGTGTGTGATTGCAGAGATTGGCAGATTACTTGTGCTTTGGCAGCCTGTCCCCTTATGCCTGGCTACCCTTGATGTGGTCTTATGGTTCCAACCTTCCTTCCTGGCCACTTTCAAGTTGCTGAATTATTTCTGAAGTTTTCTTCTGACACCTGTAGAAAATGCTTTTCAGAAATTTTTCATATTTCTTCTAATATATGGAAAAAAATTAAATTGACTTGACTTTTCTAGAAATAATACTCTTAGATTTCTCCCCATACCAACTCTTTTCCCGGTAGGTGTATAGGAGAAAGCAAACACAATAAGAAAGCCATGATGATTTCTGATTTATAAGTCAAATTAAATAACTTAAAATAAGTGATGTTACAAATGAAGCCCATGAGGTCATAGAGAGTGGGTTTGTTATAATATTGACATGTACATTGCAACTTCTGGGTGAATAAACTCATGTAATGAATATTATGGCAAAAATATTTCTGAAGGTAAACCTGTGCATAGTCTCAGGATTAGAGATTACTTTTGAAAAAAGGTAACAATCTTTGAAATCATGGTATCTTTGGGGGGAACATCTGATAAACTAGATAGGACACAATTCATGATCATCAGTAAAGAACAAGTATAAATCTGCTGAGAATGGAACTTCACCTCCAGCCACTGTAATCTATTTTTAGAATATCCATGTAAATGTCTTCTAAGTGTTCTTAAGGAATAACCCTTCCCTAGCATAACCACTAACTCAGGGCTGTGTCTTCTCTGTTGTGCCAGCATTCTTCGCCACCTTTGCAAACTTCCTCACGTAACTGTCAGTTAAGGCTTAGAAGTCTCTGTTATTAGCTTAGAACAGTGGATCCAGCAACTGTGATTTTTCATCCAGATTTGTGGGTCTAAGACTTACTGGCCAGTTTTCCCTTGTAATGATATTAACTTAATTGTCAATCCTAGTTTAGGTGTTTTGTGAGTTTTTTAATTTTCTTGGGAAGTTTGGGTTAGGCTGCTTAATTTTAATCCAGAATTCCTTGGTATGAATGTTTTTGGATTCCTTTTTTTCTTATTCCTTAAATAGGCTCCACACCCAGCATGGAGCCCAACGTGGAACCCAAACTCATGACCCTGAGATCAGGATCTGAGCTGACATCAAGACTCAGATGCTCAATTGACTGAGCCATCCAGGCACCCTTTTTGGAATCTTTTGACCCATATTATCGCATATTTCCAGAATAGCCCATATTTCCAGAACCATTGTGCCAATTTACACTCCCACAAAGAATTCATGGAAGAAGGACTTATACCTTCCTATGCCAACCATCTGCCAGTTTAATAGACCTTGCCCATTGCTGACTTTGTGGAGAGTCAATTACTTAATCAGTGGTTGACTCCAAAAGTGAAAAATGACTACATCCCACTAAAATGGCTTTGATTTTTATTGTCATTGAATTTTGTATTTATTTATATTTCTTCTTATATAAATCGCCTATTCATGATCTTTGCTTTTCTTCCATTATGGAATTAGGATGTTTTCTTAACGATTTTATTGATAGATTTTAAATCTATCATGCTGCGCATGGAGCTTGAACCCACAACCCTGAGATCAAAAGTTGCATGCTATACCAACTGAGCTAGTCAGGCACCCCAGATATCTTCTTAATGATCTTGAAAAGCTCTTTTTTTTTTTTTTTAAAGATTTTATTTATTTGACAGAGAGAAACACAGCCAGAGAGCAGGGGGAGTGAGAGAGGGAGAAGCAGGCTTCCTGCTGAGCAGGGAGCCTGATGTGGGACTTGATCTCGGGTCTCTGGGATCATGACCTGAGCTGAAGGCAGTCGCTTAACCAACTGAGCCACCCAGGCGCCCCTTGAAAAGCTCTTTATACAGAAAGACTAGGAATTCTATGTATTTCCTGGTGATTCTAGCCTTTAAGGATTCATTTTTGCCTCTGAAATAATTTATAAAACATGGGTCAACACAACTCAAAAATAAAAAGTATTCCTTATCTTTTTTCATCGTGGTTAATCAGTCTGTGGCATCTCTCTGACTTTAAATAGAAACCAGTTAGAAATTTTAAGTCAGTGGGGTGTGGTAGAATATGCTTGCCGTTTGTGGGGGAAGAATCCCTACATTTAATTTCCAGTTCCATCTACTTTCTGTTTTGAGGAAGACTTTTAACTTTCTCTACTTTGGTTTTCTTAGACATAGACTGAGGATATTGTTAATGCCTGGGATGCTGGATTATTGTAAGGATTCAACTACACAGAGCACAGGAAGGTGCTTTATGAACTGTGATGCTGCCATATGTAACTTGGTTTCTATCTAATCTTGATGGTCAGTCCTTCTGATGGTCGGTCCAGTTGTCCTGAACACACTTGGCTTGGATGAGGGTTCAACAAGTAGACAAAAGAGTTTTGAAATGAGTAGAAATTTTAGTAGCTTCTCTGTGAGCAGTGATAGAAAAGACATTTTTCATTTTTATAAAAACAATAATCTTAAGCTAAATGATAAAGAAAAAGCTAGTCTGAGTATTTAACTACTATTATGTTCCAGAAGTAAACACGTGGTCAGTGACAGCAGGTGGAAATACTACATTCACTTTTCTCAGACAGCAGTAACCCATCACTGATGAAACCTATGCTTTGTTATCCCTGATGTCCCAAGAAAGCCAGGTTTGTTTGTTTGTTTGCTTGTTTTTTTAGAAAAGGAAGGGCAGAGGGAGAGGGAGAAAGAATCTTAAGCAGACTGCATGCCCAGCATAGAGCCTGATGTGGGACAGATCTCATGACCCTATCATGACCTGAGCTGAAATCAAGAGTCAGATGCTTAACACCCAAGAGAGTTAGTCACCTTTGATGGGATTTATTCTCTCTCTTGGTTTATCCCTATAGACCATTTGGAGGAAAACTGATCCCTGATCAGTGAAACATAAAATCAAAATCCTTCACATTTTTTTTCCTGACTCAGCATGAATGAGTGGGAATGAGCACTAAGTTATATGCCCCAAACTTAAAGACATAAGTTATCTTTTTCATAATAGGATTTTAGTTCATCATTTAACCTCCCTGAACCTTAGATCTCTTACCTTCCCTGATCACTTTATGGATATGCTGTGCTAATTGGATAAGATAATGTGTGTAAAGCTCTTTGTAAGCTGTAACCATGTCTTCAATGTAAGAGAAGTGAACATGATTTTAACAAATGAACTTGGTATCTGGATGGGCAAGAGCAGAACTTGGTTGCCATGGTGCTCCAAGTACGCTGAGAGCAGTTTTAGAAAATGGAAAAAACAAAGCAAAACAAAACCCACCAAAACAATGTACTCTGTAAATTAATCCTTTGCACCAGGTTTGCTTCCGTAATCCAGATAATATTTCCATCAAGCCATGGTAGCTGGCTTTGTCTGTTTGATCTGAGTAGTCTTTTTTTTTTTTTTTTTTTTTAAGATTTTATTTATTTGACAGAGAGAAACACAGCCAGAGAGGGAACACAAGCAGGGGGAGTGAGAGAGGGAGAAGCAGGCTTCCCGCCGAGCAGGAAGCCCAATGTGGGACTCGATCCCGGATCTCCGGGATCATGACCTGAGCCGAAGGCAGTTGCTTAACCAACTGAGCTACCCAGGCGCCCCTGATCTGAGTAGTCTTGATAGAGAAGCTCGCTTTATAATTCCCTGGATTCTAACTTGGTAACCAGGCTTCCCAGGATTAACTCAGACTTCCATCCAACAGGCAAGATTGTCACCAAAACCTCCCTGAAAGTCTTTCTCAGCACGCTTTCCCAGGTGTTTTTTTCCCTCTTGGTTGTTCACAATTTCAAGCATACTGGTGAGCTTTTCCTTCTCACTGCCTCCAACTTCCCTGCTCAGTCAGCAGGTCTTTGACACTGTGATATCTGTCTTTCTTTCTCTCATCTTTTCAGAGACCACAAGATCAAAGCTTTCAGGAGAAAGAAAAGTAGAAGAGCCCCTGCTTATGCAGCGGGCAGCATCTCCCCTTTGCAACTGGCAGCAGCCTTGTATCTTCTTTTTTTTACCAACTGATAAGAATTTTCCCCCTTATTCAGCTGCCTTTTCCCCTTCTCCAGTCAGCTTTTCCAGTGAGCTTAGTATTCACAGAAGAGATTGTTTATACATTGTATATTTCTATGATGGTTTTTCTTAGCTGTAGATTTCAGTTCACATATTATGAGCCTCCCAGGAAGATTTATTTAGAAATACATTTCTTAGGAATACAATTCCTTTAGAGACATTTATAGCTGATTTAAACATACACTTTATATAATTTCTGTATCAGTTAGGGTTAGGTTTGGCTGCCTGTATCAAGAAACTAAAATTAAAGCTGATTTAAAGGAGAAGTTTATTTCTCTCCCCTATACAAGAAGTATGGAGGCCAGCACTCAAGTTCAGGAAGGCTTCATTGTTACTGACTTAGCTCCTTTTATCTTTCTGGTACACGTAAGCCATTCAAATGTGTGGCTTTTATCATCAAGGCCACCTCATGCTCAAAGACACCTGCTGAATCTCTCATCATCATGCCTGAATTTCAGGCAGGAAGGAGAAGAGGAAGGCAAATGGCCAGATGCCCCAGCTGAGAGAATTTCCTTTAAGGGGTCTTGCTGGAACTCCAGGCAGCGCTTCCATAAATATTTCATTGACCAGAACCCAATCCTGTGGTCACAAGTGACCTCGAAGGAAGTGGGGCAAAGTCGTCTTTTCTGAAAGCATTTCTATACCAAATAAGATCAGATTCTGTCACTAATGAAGGAAGGGAGAATGGATATTTTTTTGGCAACTAGCAATCTCTGCCACAGTCGTATACCACCTCCCTCAACTTGGCTGTTTTTAAGCTAAACTGGCATTCTGATCATGTTGCCTGGCTAGTTCTATTTTGCATTTCTCTTCCAACATCCCTTCCTTAATTCCTTCCCAGTTGGAGGAAGGATAGTAATCTGAATGGTCAGAGTTTAGGTCATGTTCACAAGTGATCCCCTCATTGTACATTAAATTGATCATGCATGGTTGTGATCCTTTCCTTCTTACCTTCGTATAGTTGGAGAGAGAAGTTGATCCAAGGTTCTGGCCATTCTTCATTTCTTTGGTTTTTCTTCCCTTACACAAAGGTAGGGGAATAGATAAAATTGCCCAAGAGGAAAAGGGGAACAGAACACCAGTGTTTAAAAAGAGACTGAAGAAAGCTGTATATGAAAGTAGAAAAAAGGAAAAATAACAGCTTTCCCCAATCCGGGATATAAAATCAAGTCAGCCTTCCCCAATCCAGGTGTAAGATCTAGGACTTGGCGTTGGCACTCCACCTGTTCATACGGCGTGTGCTGCCTCTGTGACAACTGGCCACAAAACAAATGCTGAATGCTATTTTTGCTTTCCAATTTTTTTCATGAAAGCAAAAATATTCTTTGGATTTCTTTGGGTTGGCAAAAGCAGATACCAATGTAGGTCTTTTGTAAAAAGCGAAGTGTTGTAATGGTGGACTTTTAAATAGTGGCACAGAGTGCCTAAAACCCTTGTAATTTTTTGAATGATAACAGCATCTTTTGTTATGTTTGGTCTTCCGGACACTAGAGCTTCTAAGACCCTAGGAATCTCTGGAGAGATAAGAGTGTCCTTTGGTATGCTAACAAGAAGACTGGTAGGTAGGCTCCTAGGTAGCCTCAGGACTGGGGAGAAAAGGTAGGGGAGACGGACGGGAGGGGAGGGAGGTGGAAACTGGTCACCAGTAACACCAAGCATGATTAGAGGCTCCAGACTTTGATACCTATACCCCCCTGACCTCTGGCAGGGGAGAAGGGCTGGTTATTGAGTTAATTATCAGTAATCAGTGATTTGGTTCAATGATTAGATGTAATGAAACTCCCATTAAAAACCCCTAAACTGTGGGTTTCAGAGAGTTTCAGAGTTAGTGAACACAGTTGCTAGACGGGTGGCACACCCCAACTCCATGGGACAGATGGTCCTGTGCTCAGGACCCTTCCAGACTTGCTGTATACACCTCTTCATCTGGCTGTCTGGATCCTTTATAATAAAGTTACTGAGCAAAAGTAAGTAAAGTGCTCTCCTGAGCTCTGTGAACTCTTTCAGAAAATGATTGAGCCTGAAGAAGGGTATGTGGGAACTCCCTGAATTTATAGGCTGGTTCATCCAACAGTCTTGTGGGACTGAGTCCTTAACCAGTGGGATCCAATACTATCTCCAGGTAGACAGGATCAGAATTGAATTATCTTGTGGGACATCTAACTGGTATCTGAGGAGTTGAAGATCTGATTGTTGGTGTAAGAAAAAAGTTCATGCAGACAGAAGTATCCTATGTGTAGAACAAGATCAAAGGAGCAGTTAATGTGTGGGACCCTATACAAGAGAATGGCATTCAGATTTCCGCAGTCATTCCTCCTGTGCCTCTGAAGGCCTCACAGTTGGTTTCCTGAGGGCATGCATATTCAAACCTTAGGAACTGACCTGACTCCCAGGTATAGGGGAATAGGTGGCCTAGGGTCAGTGGATGACTGTTTCCTCCTCATCCTCACCCTGGGCTAGAATGGGTTATTCTTTGGAACAATGAAAGCGTATAATTCCTCCTTCCCACGTTCCTGTAAAGGAAAGCTTACTTGTTGGGGGAAGTTGAGGATGTGTCAGTCTGAGAAGAATCCGTTCCTTATCCTTTTCCAACTTTGTAACTTTTCCTTAGAAGTCATAAATTGTTGTCCATTGACCAAATCAAGACTGCAAATATGTTTTGTTTGGTGACATTCAAAATATGATATGGCAACATTTAAAAATTGGGTGGTTTCATATAAAGTTTAGATACCTAGCTTTTCTTGTTTTAAAAAAAAGTGGATCAACATCACAGTGGATCAACATTCCTGAGTAGTGGCTGCCTGTCTTTATCAGGCATACACTCCATCGAACCATCATCTTAGATCTTAAATTACTGCCTGGATTCTGTGGTCATTTGAGCTTGTATTCTTGGGTCCCTTGTTTTAATCATTCACAAGATGAGCACAACTGATCCCTGAAGCTGAGTCCTGGCTATCTTGGAGATTCTACAGCTGTGTCCAAGCTTTCCTGCATAATTCCCGACTCTTCCACATCCTAGACTTCGTTTCTGTTTTATGGTTTTGCTCTCATTCTGTGGATGTGACTTCACAGCTGCTGTCTCAGCATTTGAATCTCAAGTTATTTCTAAAGTATGTGGACTCAGTAAATCCCCAGGGTCTTCCCGTTTCAGGCCACCTTCAATAAATAGAATATTCCACTTGAATTTAGCACCTTCAGAATTAAACATTAGTCTGCTAGGTTGGTGTCTAGGTTGGGTCTGCTGTGGTTCACCACAGGCAAAATTCAGACAAGGGATTTATTAAGGGAAAACCCACATAAATCTAGGACCATATATTTGGTGAATGACCCTAGGGAGAGTCCTGAGCTAGGCATCTGAGTGGTTTTTGATATAGTGATGCTGGAGGACAAGCTACCTGGAAAGCTCATCTGAGATGGGGTCACACTGTGTGATTTTGATAAAGGGTTGGTTAAAAGGGCCCATGGGAGATAGGAAGTAACACAAACAAGGAGTTGGATGACAAATTGGGCTCCAGCTTGGGCCTGGAAAGAAAAAGGTTTTATTGGATGTTAGGTTGAAGGATAGAGTCTGTGTTAAGAAGCCACGCTCCCCAAAATCTCTGAGTGAGGCTACTTGGTATCATTGTGGGACAGCGCAACACAGGCTGACAGGGAGTAATAGTATCACAGATTTTCTGTTTTAAAGTGTCAGAAATTTATATATGTATGTATATATGTATTTATGAGAGAGGAGATGGGAAGGGCAGAGGGAAAGGGAGAGGGAGAGAGAGTCTCAAGCAGACCCCATGCTGATTATAAAGCCTGTAAATTGTCAGATTTTTGTAGAAATTGTCATATTTATGCCAGAAACAGATTGATGGGGATCTTGGGCATCATCAGGAAATAGCTCCAAAACTTTTACAGTGTATTTTATAGGATAGCTATAGTGTAATTTGTAAGACTGGTACATGCAAATTCCATAAAAGTTGAAAAGCCCTTGTCCGTGATAACTGTGATACTATTTTCATATTCCTTCCTTTCAGTATGTTTTCTATGCAAATACATGTATATACATATTTATTTGTTATTTCTTTATTTTATAAAAAGAGAAGAGGGTGTTGGGGTCAGTGCTGTCTTTAAGTTTGTTTTTTGTGCTTATTCTCAGGATGTATGAACGTTTTCCTATGTTATTAAATATTCTTTAAGATGTAAATTTTAGTTTTATATTTCATCATCTGACTCTAAAGTAATATATTTGATCCTGGCCTTATCATTAGGTATGGATTATATTCAATTTTTTTTCAATTTCCAGAAGAAGAATTAATGAAGTCTTATGGGTGCTAAGACTTTTTTAGTGAATTTAATCAGATTTTCTAGGTAGATATATGCAAATAATTAGAAATGTTACCATTTCCTTTTCAGTAATTACATCCTTTATTTATTTGTGTTTCTTGTCTTATTGCATTGGCCAGACATAGAGAGTGATACTAAATAATTAGGGTCATTGTCAGCATATTGGTTTGTTTTAGTATTTCAAAGCTTCTAGTGTTGCACTGCCATATTTCATATGCTTATACTTTATTTAGGAATTTTGCATTTATATTCATAGATAAAATTGGTCTGTAGTTTTCTTTTTCTATGCTTTTTTGTCAAGTTTTGTGATAGGGTTATGCTAGCTTTGTAAAATCTAATAGGTTTTTCTTCTGCAGAGACATTTTCTGTGTTAGGAGGAGATAGCAATTTCCAACAGGCAAACATGCTGGATATTTGACAGGCCATTTGGGTGGTTTTCTTTCAAAGATGCAGACAGAAGATACATAATTGAATTCCCACACTCAGCTCAAACTGGTTATCCTGTCAGGAGGCTGGCATGTAAAATGATATGCAGTTGCTTCAATTACAAGAATCGAAGCATTTAGACAGTTCTTCCTCTTCTGTTTGAGATGCAGGCTTTGCCTCTGAATTTGAAGCTGTCAGTAGTCCAATTTAGCCAATTCCAGACTTGAGGTGTTTGCTGTGGGCCATTGCTGGCCCTGTTGCTATAACAGTGCTGATGTGTCAATGGCTATCCTTGTATAGAGACCTTGCTTACGTTATACACTTCTTGCAGTGGCCCCTTTGCTAGAAGACTCAGTATGTTTGTGGGGAAGCGGCTCAATAGTCAAAACTTACCCTTTTGAAGGATCCTTAGGCACTGACCCCAACACCCTTCTTCTCGTGACTCTCCAAATTCCAAATCAGATCTGACAGGACTGAGCTCATTCATTTGCCCAGTGCAAATAATTGGTACAGCAGCAGAGATTACAGTGTGACCAATGTGACTTGCTAATTTTGCTAAGCACTATTAATGTTCTCCCCTAAATATCCCAGGAATCCATTGTATTTTTTTTTTTTTTTTCATCTTCATGGCCACCTCCAGGCCACTGTCTTCTCTCACCTGGATTGTTGCAAAGAGCACTAACTGGTCTTAGTGATTCTAGTCTTTTCTCTACCTCAGTCCATCTGTCCTCTGGCTAACCATGGTGATATTTCTAAAAAAATCAATCAGCCAGTCAGTAACCTGATTTGGTTGCCTCTTTCTTAAAATTTCTGAATGATTCCTCAAGGGATTTCAGATAAAGTTAGAACTTGGCATACCTTATACAACTATATGCAATAATCTCCCCTACTTTCCTTTCTAGTCTGACTTTCTGCATTCCCTCCTTCTGTGCTCTGGCTTTCCAGTGGTTCTTTCTACTTCTCCTTTGCACCACATCTCTCCTCTGCATATGCCTTCCTTTGCTTGAACAACTAATACCTGGTTAATATCAGCTATCATTCATCTTTCAGCTCAAGACATCACTTTCCATGGATGTTTTCCTGATCCCTCTCGGTTGAGTTTGGTGACTTATTTTTTCCTCTGTAGTACCTGAATTGAGAAATATGTAATTCTTCATTGTGCTTGGATGCTTCCCAAGAGGATAAAGGCCATGTCTGCTGTTTCTCCCACACTTAGTACTATCTCTAGCATATAGGAGTTGCTTAATAAATACCTGTTAAATTAATAAATTGTATTCTTATCTCTGGGGGAGGCCTCTTCAATCACCAATAAGAAACTCAATTTTCTGACTAAGAAGGGGACTCCTAAGTGAGAAAACAGTTGAACCCAACTTTCACTCTCAAACCTGAAGGATAACTTAATAGAAGCCGAATAAATAAGTGAATGAAGAGCTAGTGTGTATAGTGTTCAACATCTGGCACAGTGCAATAGAAATGATTCTTCATTTGAAATCAAAAGACTAGGTTGCATCCCCAAATCCTTTACTTACCACTTAAGTGATTTGAGCAAGTATGATTATTCTCTATCATCTCAACATCATCATCTGAAACAGGGGACCATAACCCCTGCTTGTTTCATAGGCTAACTGAAATAACGTATTTAAACACAGTGTATCAGTGGTGTAACCAAGATGGTGACACAGGTTGTTCCCAACTTCAGTCTCCCCCATGAGAAGACCAAGTAGCAACTATCCATAGATAAGATAGGTTACATAGATTGCCACTGTGAAAACCTTAGAATCTGGGGGTGAGGATGAAGTACTTCTCTGGACCACAGAGGCAGAGGGGAACTATGTTAAAAGGGTAAGAGTTGTGGCTACATTCTGACTAAATCACCCATCCCCCAGGCCTGCAGAGCACTACACCAAAAGAGCCCTCTGAGCTTGTGGTTTTTCTCAGTGGGAAAACCAGAGTTCAAGGTGGACATGCAGCTTCTCCAGCATTGTAGAACACTTCCCAGGGGTCCCATTTGGGTCTCACCTTATGGGGATCACTGGGGAAATCTGCAAGCTTTGACTACTCTGGATCAGATAGAGATAAAGAAGGGGGATAGGGCTTATAGTAATCAGTGCTCAGATCTAGACAGAATGCATTTCTGCTTGCAGTGGAAGCCAAGTAGGGACCCTAGCCAGTGTTTTTGCTCATATGCAGAGTCTAGCTGGGGACCCCTTCTGGCCATGGTGTTCGGGTAGTAGTTGTGCCTGACTTGAGTCCCTAGGCAATGAGCAATACTGTCCATGGAACACATTCTAGGATCCAGATAGGGAAGCAAATTTGCAGCCTCCCCTAGTTGCTGAGTATAACCTCCAGTGCTGCCATCCAGTAAGACTTTCCAGAGAACCAGGCAGCCATGAAACCCATTCTATAGTCACACCTGGGCAGAAATCCAAGTCAGAAGCCCTGCCCAATTTTAAGTATAACCTTTGACCATTCTTAACCAGGGAACCTCAGCAGTGACCATGGACAGCCTTGGAATCTAGCCTACAGTCCTGCCCTGCAGTGACACCCAGCCTATAACCCTGCCTGATTGCAGAACATAGCCTGAAATTTCATCTGATGACAAAGCTCTGCCTTCAGCCCTGTTTGAACACAGAATCCAGCCAGTGGCACCATCTGGTTGGAGAACACAGCCTGAGACCCCAGACTACCAGGAAGCATTACAAACCCCAGCCTATAGCCCTGAAATTTTACATTTCAAGGAACTAGAAAAACAACACATTAAGCCCAAAGTTAGTAGAAGGGAGGAACTAATAAAGATTGGAGCAAAATAGAAAAACAATTGGGAAGATTAACAAAACTTAGAGTTCCTTCTTTGAAAAGATAGACAAAATTGACAAATCCTTATCTAGGTTAACCAAGAAAAAAAGAGAGGAGCCAATAAATAAAATTATAAATGAAAGCAAAGATATTCCAACTGATGCCACAGAAATACAAAGGATCATAAGAGACTGCTATAAATAGTTATAAGTGAACAAACCAGACACTCTAGAAGAAATAAAAATGTACAACATACCAAGACTGGATCAGGAAGAAATAAAAAAATCTGAACAGACCATTCTGATGTAAGGAGATTGAATTAATAATCATAACCCTCCTGATAAAGAAAAACCTAGGAACCAGATGGTTTCACTGGTAATTTCTACCAAACATTTGAAGAAGAATTAATAAAATTTTTCTCAAACTCTTCCAAAAAATTGAAGAGGAGGGAATACTTCTAAACTCATTTTATGAGACCAGCATTACTTGATACCAAATCCAGATAAGAACACTTCAGATAGGGCGCCTGGGTGGCTCAGAGGGTTCAGCCTCTGCTTTTGGCTCAGGTCATGATCTCAGGGTCCTGGGATCAGGAGGCGAGGCCCACATCAGGCTCTCTGCTCATCAGGGAGCCTGCTTCCCCCTCCTTCTCTGCCTGCCTTTCTGCCTATTTGTGATCTCTCTACTCTGTCAAATAAATAAATAAAATATTAAAAAAAAAAGAACACTTCAGATAAAAACAAACAGAAACAAACAAAAAACCCCTATAGGCCAATATCAATGATGAATATAAATGTAAAAATTTTCAACAAAATACTATCAGACTAAATTCAACAGCACATTAAAAAGATCCCACCATGATCAAGTGGGATTGATCCCTGGATGAAAGGATGGTTCAACATAAACAGATTGATAAATGTGATACATCTCAATTGAATGAAAAACATCATATCATCTCAATAGATGCAGAAAAGGAATTGACAAAATTCAATAGCCATTCATTGTTTTAAAAAACCACCTAACTGGATATAGAAATAAAATACCTTGTTCTAATAAAGACCCTATATGACAAGCCCAGAGCTAACATTATACTCAATGTTAAAAGTTTGAAAGATTTTCCTCTAAGGTCAGGAACATGATAAAGGTGCCCACTCTTACCACTCCCATTCAACATAGTTCCAGAAGTCCTAACCAGCGCAGTTAGGCAAGGAAAAGAATTAAAGACATCCAAATCAGAAAGGAAGAAGTAAAAAAAATTTTTTTAAAGATTTTATTTATTTCAGAAAGAGAGTGTGTGAACAAGAGGAGGGGCAGTGGCAGAGAGAGAGGGAGAAACAGACTTCCTGCTGATCAGGGAGCCCAATGAGGGGCTTGATCCCAGGACCCTGGGGTCATGACCTGAGCTGAAGGCAGATGCTTAACCCATTGAGCCCCCCAGGTGCCCCTAAAATTGTCTGTTTGCAGATGACATGATGTTATATATAGAAAATTCTAAAGACTCTACCAAAACCTCTTAAAACTAATAAATTCAGTGAAGTTGCAGGATACAAAACCAATATACAGAAATCAGTTTTGTTTCTATACACTAATAACAAATCATTTGAAAAGAAAAAAAAATTCCACTTACAATAACATCAAAAACAAAAAGATGCTTAGGAATAAATTTAACCAAGGAACTGAAAGATTACACTGAAGACTGTAAGAGATTGATGAAAGAAATCGAAGAGATTGATGAAAAGAATTGAAGGCATAAATAAATGGAAAATTATCTTATTCAGGGGTTGGAAGAATTAATGTTGTTAAAATATCCATACTATCCAAAGTCATCTATAGATTACATGCAAATCCCTGTCAAGATTCTGATGACATATTTTATAGGAATAGAAAAAAATTCCTAAAATTAGTATGGAACCATAGCCAGAGCAATCCTGAAAAAGAACAAAGTTGGGTGCCTGCCTCAGCATCGGGCTCTCTGCTCTGTGCGGAGCCTGCTTCCCCCTCTTTCTTTGCCTGCTTCTCTGCCTATTTGTAATCTCTCTCTCTGTCAAATAAATAAATAAAATCTTTTTAAAAAATAAAAAAAAATTAAAAAAAAAGAAGAACAAAGTTGGGGACATCACAATTTCTGATTTAAAACTATATTAAGACTATAATAATCAGGGGCACCTGGGTGGCTCAGTCATTAGGTGTCTGCCTTCAGCTTGGGTCATGGTCTTGGAATCATGGGATCGAGCCGCATGTTGGGTCATGGTCTTGGGATCCTGGGATCAAGTCCCGCTGTGCTCTTGCTCTCTCAGCTGTGTCTTTCTCTGTTAAATGAATAAATAAAAAATCTTAAAAAAAAAAGCTATAGTAATCAAAGCAGTATGATATTAGCATAAAAACAGGCACAAAGACCAATGGAACAGAATCAAGGGCCTAGAAATAAACCCATGAATATGCAGTCGAGGAATATTTGACAGGTCATTATGGTAAGTGAATCAAATCAGACAGAAAGATAAAATTGCATTATTTCACTTACATATGGAATCTAAAAACCCAAATTCACAGAAACAGACAGATTGGTGGTTGCCAGGGCAAGGGGTATGTGGGGGAAATGGGTGAATGTTGTTTGGGAGGCAAGGGCAGGGACATTCCAAAATGTGCCACTGTGGCAAATTATTTATTTTGAATTAAAGTTACTTAAGAAGCAGCCGTGCAAGAAAAACACTGTGACTCCCCTCTATCTCCAAAAACAGGATACAAATCTTCCATTGGAAAAATACCCTCCCTGTACCAGGAGGTAAAGAGACATCCTTCTCATGAGAAGTAGGGAATTCAGAGAAAGCTGTATAAACAAACCATATTATTTTTACTAATTTACTACCCTGGCCCAAATTCTGTTTATAATCCCTGACTAATTGAAGCTCCCAAATGTAAGTTTTCTCTGTCCTGTGAATTCCTCACACATGTATTGTCTCTTTGGCTAAAAACTATAAAAACTGTCCTTTAATTCTCAATTTCATTATTGGGTCTCTGTGCACTTGAAATTAAACTTTGTTTTCTTCTTCTCTTATTCTCTTGTCTGTCAATTTAATTCTTAAGAGCAGCTAGAAGAATCTTGAAGAGTAAAGGAAAATTCTTTTTCCTCTATAGTAGTCAAAGGGTACAAACTTCCAGTTATAAAATATGTAAGTTATGGGGATATAGTCTACATCATGGTGACTATAGCTAACAATACCATATTATATACTTAATAGTATCTAAGGGACTAGATCTTTGCATGCACCATTTTACTTTACCTTCCTGATCATCCTCATTAAGATATGGCTTCCTTTTAAATAGGAGGTAATTAAGCCTCAGAAAGGTTGAGTAACTTGTCTACGGTCACACAGTTAGTAAATACCTGAGCCGAGCTTCATATTCATACTGGAATCGTGGAAAAGATGGCATGAATTGGTTCCAGAAGACTTGTGTCCAAAGTTTGGTTCCTTTATTTACTAGTCCTGCAATTTGGAGGAACACCTCTTAAATCCCTGAGCCTCGATTTCCCAGCTGTCAAAATGGATGCGTATTTATCTCACAGAGTTGTTGTGAGGATTATAAATAGTTTTACAATTTAATAGACTGTACACACTAGCTGTCTTTATTTTTCTAAAACTCAATGGAAGGAATGGTCATCTCAGTACTAATAACTTTGGTTTCCCCCTGTTTTTCGCCCTCTGTTTGGGGGAGACTGGAGACTCTCTATCATGGTATAAGAATGTGAGGCTATACTAAGATAGACTCAGGTTCAAGTACTGGTTCTGTACTGGCTTGGGAGATTACTCAATCTCTATGAGCCTCAGTCTCCCTAGTTCTAAAACAAGCCAAAAATGGGTCCTGTGTCCTAGGATCATTTGTGAGGGACTAGATGAGATAATGCATGTAAGTTCTTTAGCAGTTCCTGGTACATCAGGGGCCTAACAAAGGACCCTAAAAGCACTCCCTACATAAGGAATAACAATAGCACATTATATATTATACACATTATAACACATCTTAATATGAACCAAACCAACTTTATTCTCAAATTAGCTCTTGACATTGATATTATTAGCTTCTATTTTCTGAATGAGAAACCATTGCTCAGAGAATTTTATTAATTTTCCAGAGTTATCCCATTAGGGCTCATTTATGCCCAGGAATTTTTACTTTGAGAGCAGGGCTTCATCCACATCAGCACAGTTCTGGAGAATTAAGAAGAATGTAAAGACTCCCAAGGAAGATGGTAGGAATAAGTGAGGTTTACCTGCAGTTACCAAGAAACAGCTAAGAGGTCACAGCTTCCTAAAAAGTTCAGTATAAGCAGCTAGGGAATATTAGTTTCTTCAGAATGCTAAGAAAGTATTGAGCCAGTGAAGCTGAGAGGACAATAGACCTATTAAATGACCTTTTCTCTCCTCTCACGCTTGCGTGCTGTGACCCAGACACAGTTGAATGGTTCGTGGATGTCTGCATGGCAGTTTGCAGATACATATCTGACCATCAACCCTGCTCCATAAACCCCCATAATTGGACAAGGTCAGACTAGAAGGGGAGGAATCTCAGGGGTTTCAAAGTGACCATTTGTACATTATTCAAAGTCACTAAATCCATCTTCACACATGGATTTTCTAAGGCATTCTAAGATGATTTTCACTCCTCAACAGGTGCTGGATCTCCTCAGTGGTGCAAGATCTTTAAATATTGTTGGATATCAACAATCAGTAAAGTTGAGGGTCATTTTATATATGACAGCTCAGAGAGATTATGTTACATTCTCAGGTTCTCACCAATCCTAAGGGGCAGCACATTTCATTTCTGCCTCCGAATTCATTCTTTTCATAGATGGAGGGGCAGGGTTTGATGCTCTGAATCCATTGATGATGGCACCAAAAGGTGGCAGCTCCTGAAGAGTGTCAGACACGGGCTGTAGAGTCTGGTTTGAAATGTGACTTTCTACCCTCTACCCTGTTGGGATTCTGGGTAGGTGCACTAATCCTCCAAAGCTTCATTAGAAAACTATTGGTACCAATTTCATAAGGTTCTTTTAAATGTTAAGTGAGACATGTATCTCATCTGTTCTTAATCACTTAGAATCCCATTACCTAAGCTACCAAATTGGCAGTCAGGATTCAGACCAGGGAACCCAAGCTGTCTGGCTTCACAGTGCTTGAATCCTCATGAGCATGAACTATGAGCAGGGTTGAGAAGATTTACACAGAGGCAGGCTGGAGACAGGAGTTAAAATGCACATGGCTTTGTAATACATCAGTGGCTCATTTATTGAGTTTTTGCTAAATGCCAAGCACTTTCCTAAATACTTTATGTATAGTAACTTTTTTTTCCACCTTCACAATTATCCCATGAGACAGGAGCTGTTGTTAACTCTGTTTCAGAGGTGAGGAACCTGAGCGGGGGCATGCTGTGACTTACCTGGTGTCACCCAGCTAGTAAGTGGAGCCCAGTGGTGTGATTTAGGAATCAACTAACTTACCATCTACTAACCATCATACTAAACTGCACCTTTAATACTCACTAGAGAAGAATTTCTTAACTTCAGCACATTGGCATCTTCAGGCAGATAATTCTTCATTGTGGGGACTGTCCTGTGTAGGATATTCAGCAGCATCGCAGGTCTCTACCCACTAGATGCTGAGAGTACTACCCCCTGCCACTTACAATAACCAAAAATGTCTCCAAACATTATCATATATTTTCTGTGGGGTGAGGGTGTGTGTGCAAAATTGACTTGAAGCTTGGCTCATTTACCAGCTGTGTGACCTTGAATAAGTTAACCTCTTTGAAGCTCAGTTACCTCCTACTGAAAAGGAAGACTTATATTTCATCAAAGATGATCAGGAAGATAGAATAAAATGATGCGTATAAAGTTCTGAACATAGTGAGTACCCAACAAGTGCTAGCTGAGATGTACCATGCTGCATATAAACCTCACTTGGTGTCCTGATCACCTTACACATTGTGCTCCCATGCATTATTTCGGTACACCTATGAGACAAGCAGGGTTTATGATCCCCTTTTCAGACCGTGACTTTGAGAACCACTGATTAGGGAAATGAAATTCACTAATAAGATAAATCACTCCTCCTTTCTTAGGAAGGGATGAGGGGTATTGAGGGGAAGAAATGAGTCTTTTTTTTTTCCCCCAGGATTTTATTTATTTATTTGACAGAGCGAGACAACAAAAGAGAGAATATAAGCCAGGAGAGTGGTAGAGGGAAAAGCAGGCCTGTAGCCCCATGTGGGGCTCCATTCCAGGACCCTGGGATCATGACCTGAGCCAATGGCAGACACTTAATGACTGAGCCACCCAGGCGTCCCAGGAAATGTGTCTTCTAAAACTCTTTTCTTCTGAGCAGTATTTCTCACCATCCACCACTCCTAACAATAACAACAATGATAGGTAACGATTTTTAAAAGATTTTATTTACTTATTTATTTGTTTATTTATTTTATTTATTTGAGATGGGGAGGGGCAGAGGGAATCTTAAGTAGACCCCCACCCTGAGCTTGGAGCCCGACATGGGGCTAGATCCCACAACCCAGAGATCATGACCCCAGCTGAAATCAAGAGTTGGATGCGTAACCAACAGAGCCACCCCAGTGCCCCAGTGATAGACAACATTTACTGAGCCTTTACTATGCACTGAAAATGATGCTTAATTTTTTTTCATGTGTTGTGTTGTTTATCCCTTACCAACCTGTAATTATCCTGGCAGTGGATTGATTTCAGGAATGACCCAAATGTGTTTAGGTGTCCTAATCTTTGTATATTTGTCCTATATTCCTGCCATTTGGTGGTTCTGTCTCACATGGACTCTGGGCTTGGTCATGAGACTGTTTTCACCAAGGGGACATCAACAGACTGGATGCAAGCAGAGACTTGAAAAGTACTCATACACAAGGTCTTGTCTTTTTGCTCCTCTTGGAAAGCTGAGCTCTCATGTGAACCAGCCCAGGCCAGCCTGCTGGATGATGAGACATTCATAGCTCAGCTGCCCCTGACTGTCCTACCTGACAGCCTGCCAATCCCACACAGCTGGCAGCTGACCCCAGATGGATGAATGAGCTCCTCCAAGACCAGAATTGCCCAGATGAGCTTAACCACAATTGCCATGAATTAAGAAACAGTGGTCACTTTAAGTCACCGTGTTTTGGAGTATTTTATCAGGGATATAGAAAAGGCTAACTTGAAACAATTCCCTTTTACAAATGAGGACACACAGGTTCAATGGTTGAATACGTTTCCGTGGTTACACAGCCCACAAGTGATAACAGTGGGAAATGAGCTCCAGATTCACATTGCTCCAGCACAAGCTGGGGAGACATATTTGTGAGTGGAAGGATGGGAATTAAACCAGACGAGGAGGTCATAGTAGCTGGAGCAAGGTTCAGCTGGAGTTGAGGAAAGCCCTGGAGAGGGAGTGCTCAGTTTGCTGCTGTTCATCTTCTGCTCATCTCCCTTAGTTATTGGGAAGGTCCTTTGAATGACAGAGGCTTGTGGAGTTGTTTTCACAGGTAGCAAGAGCCACATCTGAGGCCATTATTTCTCAGGAGGAAGGAGTCTGCAGGAAAAAAGGAAGGCACAGGGATCCCATCTGGACCCAAGAATTCATGAAGGAATCTCTGCGATTCCCTGTTATCTCCTTACTGCCCAAACTGACTCCTGCCACCATGTGTTAAAGTTCATATTTCCAGCATGTCAGGGCTCCTGGACTTCTCACATCCCAAACAACAGAACTTCCTCCACCTTCATTTTGAGGGTACGTTAGGAGATGGTAAGTCTATTGCCAGTCCTGTTATTTGCCTGTGTGCTCTCACCTTCAAAGAAGAGTGGACATATCCTTCTTCATTAGCATCCTTACATTTGATGAGATGGCCAGTATTGGCACACGTGGTTATCCTAAGATGTTATGCATGTGGTGGCATTGTCTGTTCTCTCTCTTCTGCTCTGAAGATCCTGGACCCATCCAACCATTTTATTCTCTCTCTTCTCTATTTTATCTTCCCATCTGAATCTGTCCATAGTAAGTGCTCAAGAAGCGTTTGGTGCCCTCATTTTATTTCTGTATTTGTATTTACTTGATTGAAAGATCCAAGATTTAGGTTAGAATTTAACAGTGAGGTGGAGGCATCTTAGGAGGCATCTCATTTTGTATCCCACTCCCAGAAGGTAGACTCCTTTCCTTTACTTCGTGCTGACCTCAATTTTAACTCACTATATTACATTGCAATGTAATTCTTTATGTGTCTGTTTCTCTCTCATCCTATTCAGTTTCTTGAGTCTTTAAAGTGGTATCTTTTTTATTTTGAATACATATTATCAAACCCAAAATCTAGATAGTATAATATCGATGAATAAGAAATATTTCTTGAAGAAGTCTGCATTCCAGTCCAGGTCCCCTCTGTCCTTACTTGTATGGATCGAGAAGGTAATCTTTCTGGGACTTAATTATCTCAACACATTACCTGTGTGACAGCGTTCTTGCAAGAATGAAAGGAAATAAAATATATAGAAGCCTCTGAGACTTTCGTAAACATTGGAAAAACATTATTTTCCTTCTTTGCTTGTTATCCCACATGTGAATGAGGGGTGGGTGCTATGTTACATGGAAAGTAACCAGATCATAGAGCTGGTTCTTCTGCAAATTTACCCCAGGTCTACCTCATTTATATGCATCCATTCCTTCCAATAACTGACTGGAGGGTTTTCAACACTTTTTGTTCTTTTGAGCACCAGCCTTCCCGAGGTAATGTGTCTGGGATTAATGGCTACAGAATCACTAGGGCTAGGGCAGACTGGTTTTTCTTGGATTCTTTTTTGAGTTTGTAATCTTAGCTGTTACCCCCTTGGCTCTGAAGATTATTAAGCATTCCACAAAGAAGGCATTCTCTTTAAAATAGTTCTGAAACAGCCATGATTGAGGAAAGCCACTTCCCTGCCTTGTACCTCTGCCCCTTTGCCTGATATTGAGCCAAGAATCATCCATGACCTTGGCAGAGAGGAGGCGGCTTGCCTGGTTCCAAGCTCAATTATCAGGAGATAACCTCGCCAGTTGGTTAAATGGGATTTCTCTTTCCTAGATCTTTTTTGTTTCTTTCTTTTTCATTCCTTTTTTTTTTTTTTTTTTTAAAGCTCAGCAGGAAAAGACTGTGCTGGATACAACAAGGACAAATATGTACCGCGTTAGAGGCAAGCTTTCAATTTTGTAGGGGAAAGAGATTGCGTATCAGCCTGTAGAGGTACACATTCCACCTCTTCACAGAGAACTTCAAAAAACTGCACTCAGGAGATTTGCTCAAAGGCTCCACGGCCTGTTGGTTAACGTATAATGTAACATGTGTTTTTATCTTTAGAAATATTTTAACTCTTCTTTCACTCTGGCTTTGCATTAAGGTGAATAAAACCAGTCTTCTTCTTTCTGACTTCTGAGCCCCTTTCCATTGGGTAGCTCACTGTTTGTGCTTTTTGGGAATTCTTCATTTTTATACCAATCCCCGCACTGGCTCCCAAAGCAGGTCTCAATCCCCCGCCCCTTTTTAAAGATTTTATTTATTTATTTGATAGACAGAGAGATCACAAGTAGGCAGAGAGGCAGGCAGAGAGAGAGGGGGAAGCAGGCTCCCTGCTGAGCAGAGAGCCCAGTGCAGGCCTGGATCCCAGGACCCTGAGATCATGACCTGAGCCGAAGGCAGATGCTTTAACCCACTGAGCCACCCAGGCGCCCCTCAATCCCCCTTTTTAAGCAGAGAGTAATACTTTTTTTTTTCTTCCTGTTGTGTTTGTACTTTCTTAGAAATGTTAATTTAACAGACATTGATACTCTCTCTGGATTAATATCTTTGCTAAGAGAGGGTGAATATGTAGAAGGCATTTTCTAAGAAGAACTCATAATCTGCAAATATGATGTCCTAAAGACTATCTATCTACCTACCTATTTATCAATCATCTATTTATCTAGCAGTTATACATCTAATCTACAGATACCTATGTGGATCTCTCCCTATATCTGTCTGTCTAGATCTATCTACCTAGATAGGTAAATAGAAATGCAGACATAGATATAGATTTACAGGCAGATAGATAGACAGATAGATATAGATCTACTATGCAAGGAAACAGAAAGAAAAATCCAATAGAAACTTACTCAAAACATTGAGTCAGGGGATCCTGGAAAAGTTTTTCTCTTTTATTTTATTTTTTTGAAAACTCTTTAGAGCTTTATATTGATATATGAATAGTTGATAGGAGTTATTCAGGTGTATTTGCAGAAGAAAGACACTCTAAGCAGAAGAAATAACGTGTAAATAGTTGTAGACACTTGTAGAAATGTAGCCTGTGATGTTGGAGCAGGATGAGAATGTGATGTGACGAAGACTGGGATCTGCCAGAGGATACCATGGTAAATGGAGCTGGCTGGATAACTGGGCACACACAGGATATTTCCATATTGGGCTGAAGAATAGAGCTTGGGCTTCACCCTGCAGTTTGTGAGGGGCTGTGCAGGTTTTTAAACAGTTGACGGGGCACATGGGTGGTTCAAATAGTTGAGCATCTGACTCTTGGTTTCAGCTCAGGTCTTGATCTCAGGGTCATGGGATCAAGCCCTGTGTCAGGCTTTGTGCTCAGAGCAGAGTCTGCTTGGGCTTCTCTCTCTCCCTCCCTCTCTCTCTCTCTCTCTCTCTCTCTCTCTCTGGAATAAATAAGTCCTTCAAAAAATAAACAGTTTAGTAACCTATTCAAATTAAGACATTATTGTGACAGTGAAGAATGGACAAAATAAGTAAGAAATTGGGGCAAGATATTCCTCATCTTTTCCATTTGCCAAATCCTGGCCAAAATTTCCAACAAGTACTTGGGAACAGGCCAATGCAAAATCAATCAGTCCATGTCTAGAATCCCCCAGGTCAAATACAGAGCAACACGTCTCAGGTATGGCCAGGAACACATGCACAACAACTCATGACTGAAACAAGCACACATGTTGACTCCCAGGTATATAGGCCTTTACTCTGCTGATGTTCTGATGTGGGAACACCTGGCATTGTGATCCTGCTATTATTTTCATGTCACTAACTATGATTTTCGATGACCATTACATCATAGTGATCTTTAATTGAATAAAAGGCTTTTAATTCTTTGTTTCCCAAAAGTATGGTTTTGAAGTCCAGGAAATGTTGTTTAAGGCTGGATCTTATGGGCAGTATTTAGGTTTTTCATGGTGAGGGCTTCAGTTCTCCCAGGAACACAGGGTTGTCTCCTTTGTATGCCCACGGTGTTTTCCACCTATGTAATAAGTTGCAGGATTTACCATAATGCCCTGTGACTATATCCTTGAGAAGCAACACAGCATAGTGATGAAGAATGCGTGTCTAGAACCAGAAAACCTGGCTTGGAATCTTGGCAGCCACCTACTGGCTCTGTGAACTTGAGTAACTGACTTATCCTTTGTCTGCCTCCGCTTTCTTAGCCGAAAAATGGAAATGTTGTTACCTAACTTACGGAGTTTGTCATGAGGAGAAGAGGAGGTAATATGGGTGAAGTACTTAGAACAGAAATACTTAGAAAGCACTCATGAAAATGTTCATTATTTCTTGAATTATTGGGCTCCTCTAGTGTTTTCTGTTGCCACCATGTCATGTTATACATGAAAAATAATGTGATTTACGTGGCACATCGAGAGCCATGGACGAAGGTACCATGTGCTTTGGGAGACCACTCAGGGGCTGATCCTGTCTCAAGACCATCCTGCCTGCCTGATAGCTGATGGGATTAAACTTGTTGCACACCTGTAACCCATTTGTGGGAAATTCCAACCTGGCAGACTTGTGTTTATTGAAGATAGAGACAATGATGATGATGATCCTTGTATCCTCTGTGCCCAGCACAATTTTTGTCACAGTGCCTGTTCTTACTAAGTGTTTCAACAAATGGATTTAATGAGTGGAAGGCAAGAAGACCCTATCTGCCCACTTGTGGTGATATGTTCTCCTTGTAGAAAAACAGGGCTCACTAGCTATATCTATCTTTGTTCTTTTCTGTCCAAGTAATACATTTTGACATTCTAAAATTACTGTAAACTCTGGGAAATCACATTGGGAGAAGGGACAAGAAAGGTCTCTTGAAAGATAAGTTGTTTCAGAGTGCTCATGGGTGTTGGAGTTTGGCAGAGCTTTATATTCAAACCCTTAGGAAATGCTTGGTCATTCACAGGCTCCAAATAAGTCCTGCTGGGTGAAAATGCTTATTCCTTAGTAAGTGGCCTAGTGGTGGTATATACTTTGAAATGGAGAGGGGGAGTCATTCTATTCATCTGTGGCAAGAAGCCAAAAGTAGGCCTGGAAGTTCTTGGAATGAAAGTCTTCATATGAACCATATGCCTAGAAGTAAGAATGGGTCCCAGATTCTAGGCTAGGTAAAATACAAAATCTTACTAACTGGTGTTAGTTACTAACTCCCACTTCTTTTTTTTTTTTTTTTTTAAGATTTTATTTATTTGACAGAGAGAAACACAGCTAGAGAGGGAACATAAGCAGGGGGAGTGAGAAAGGGAGAAGCAGGCTTTCCGCCGAGCAGGGAGCCCGATGTGGGGCTCGATCCCGGGTTTCCGGGGTCATGACCTGAGCCGAAAGGCAGTCGCTTAACCAACTGAGCCACCCAGGTGCTCCACCCACTTTTTAAAGTGTTCATGGTGAGACCACAATTCAAGATAGCTCAAATAATGGAAATGGCCAAATAAATGTTTAACAAATAGGAGATAATCCCTGTCAGTGATAGGAATCTAGGAAAAGTGCTATTTACATGCCTAAGTAGAACTTTCTATGAGAGAGAGCAATAGTTCCCCAAACTGTACCCAATTAACAAACTTAAAACAACTCATTTTTTTCAGTATTTAAAAGATTTTATTTATTTTAATCCTATCAAAAATTGCAAGAATGGTACAAAAATGCAGTATACAGTATACTCTTTATTCACATTCCCCTTGATCTTTGAAATATAGAGATCACTTATTTTGAACTGTAAGTGATTAATTTTTGTGTTCAAGGGTTTGTTTATCTTTTACTCAGACCTCTTTGCCTTTGGATTTGGCAGTTGGTGGAAAAGAACTGAAACACATCGGCCTTAGGGCCTCCCTTTAGCTATGAAATTGCAGAAGAAGCTGGGTGGGTGAGGAGGCTTCTGAGGGAGCCAGAAACCTTGGCACAGACTTTTTCTTTGCCAGTGAAGATGGCCAGTTGAAAAGAGGGATCGATTGATCAGTCTAAATTTCTAGGGAGTGGAGGCTACTTGCACTTAGTGAGTCACTGGCCAGACATACCTGCTCCAGCTGCCAGGACACAGTTGTCAATCCAAAACGCTTCTGAAAATGAGGCCAGAACCCATGTTAATGAAGCCTGACTGCCTCAGAATTATTGTTGGATTAATTAGCAGCTTTGCCAGTAGTCCATTTTTCCGGGGTCAGTAACAATTTATGGTGAGTCACATTTAAGTAATTTCAGTCAATTCAACCAGGATGTACTGCCCCCACTAACCACGGAGCCCTGGACAGGCCCAATGCAAGCAAAGGGCTTAATCTGAGCACCAGATGACGGGAGTTGTGGGCTCCCCTCTGCCATAGTGTTCCAGGCAGGGAGAAGGGAGAGGGTCAAGAATTGCCATAAGGAAGGCTGAAGGAAGCAAATCTTCATAAGGGCTGGCTTACTAATTCCTAGGGAAGCAAAAATAAATTCCAGACCAATACTAGTCAAAACTGATACCTAAGATAGCTATATTCATCGATACCCTTTTGATTGCAATTGACAGAAACCCAACACTAATTAGCTTACATATCAACTACCAAAATGAAAACAACAAACAAAGAGGCAAACAAAGGAAATGTAATGACTTCTTTAACTGTAACATTTGATGAATTATCTCACATCAGGAATGGCTGGATCCAGATATCCAAATGATGGCCTTCCGCTTTGTTTTCTTCTGTATACTGTTTATTCTCAGGCATTCTTCTAATCCTAGTTTTGGGTTAACCTACCACCACTCCCACCACTAAAAGCAGACTGTGGTGCAGGGTGTTTGGGAGATGCAGTGACTTTGAACATGCACCAGTGGAATTCCGTGCTGCGGGAAGCAGCTGGCTGACAACCCGGCCAACACTCTTCCAGATTCACCATCGTGTTCACGTGAAAGCCACACTTCCCATGGGCTGCTCCCAGTGAATGCTAGAACACAGTGTAGTCACTGAGGCACGTTGCTTCCTGGTAGACGCAGGACTCCTCTGACAGAGGGCTTTGCCTGGAGAACCCCTTCTTGGCCTGACCACACTGATCTGGGAACTGCAGCCTATGGTTCCCTGCTGAAGGCTTAGGAGATGGAGGAAGATCCTAGGTGGCAGCACTTCTTGTGTCTAGTCAGGAGGTGCATGCAAGCTGGTGCCTAGAGACCTCAGCATTACACGTATTCTCAGGTGCCCAGTTCACCCCAAAGCATGCTGGATACAATGACCAGATGTCACTTACTGGTGGGGAAGCATCCCTTTGTTACTGCATGCTGAGCTCTCGTTAGCTGAGCCTTCAGTGGACGGGTCCTCATTGGCTCAGGGCACGGGAAACTGGAGACTGCAAAGGCTATCTTCTCACGCCCAGATGCTGCTCCTTCACTGCTAGCCCTGGAGAAGAGCTACCAATCTTGGAGATGTCATTCTGCCACTGCTTGGCACACTTCACTTTCAGCTATGGGCACAGGTCATGTTTGTGTTTGGTTTGGGAAGTTGCCTCTGCCCCAGCGCCCTGCGGTGGGGAAACAGGAGAAGTGTACAATTAGCAATTAACAGCTTTATCTCTACTCACATGTAAGAGACATAATTAGCTGGTTCCATCTGTCCCTGATACCTGCTGGAGTCAGCCATCCACACCTCAGCCAGATATTACACTGAGTGGGAGGGCCTGAAAAGGAAACATTTCAAAAATAACTCATGTTTTGTTGTTTCAGACTCCTGCCCCTATGGAGTGGGTCTCCAACTTTGCTTCCCTCAGGTGTACACAATTTGCTGTTAGTTGGCAAGGAAAGGTGTGAACTAATGAATATGGAAGCTGATGAGGCGTGATTATCCCAGGCACTTCAAGCTTCAGTTTAAGGAGGCAAGACTCGGCGTGCAAAATACCAGCACACAAAATAGCGGGGCGCTGTCTCACTTGGGTCCATGTCACACAAGGGGTGTTGAACTCACATAGTGGGAAATATTTTCGGAACCGAAGTCCAAATTTAGAAGGACCACCTGGAGCCTCCCTGGCTGCCAGGGTAAGTGACTGGCCCAAGGTCACACAGCTCAGCAGATGAGCCGGGATTTTCATCTGAGTCTCTTTTCTTAATCATGATACATTACTGCTGCTGGATGAAGTTTAGGGGATGTCATGGTCTCATGGCGATTAGAAAAATCTAAGACAACTTTTATTTTCAAGGCCAAAGCAGCCATGGAAAAATGAGACATTTAAAAAGAATGTTTCCACCTACAAAGAAATGCTTTTAATGTAAAAAGGTACGATGCAATGTAGCTGGTTTATCCACAAGGTAATCACAGCACTCATAAAATATTAATTCATAGCACAGCCCAAAAGGCAGAGCCTGAATGAGGGCTGTGTATTCAACGGGGTCTCAACAGGAGGATGGCACACTCCAAATAGCATTATTTAAGAAGGCTTATTTACAAACAGATGATTTACAGATGTGTTGAGGTGGGGGAACCACAAAAAACAGTGCAGTCATTTGGGTGAGGAGCAGCCAACTGTCACCACCTTGAGGCTCCAGGGGATAAGTGGAAGGAGACGGAGTGATGTAAAACACACCACCATGGGTGAAGTGCTGACTTGTCAGAGGCAAGAGCTGTCCTCAGGTGACCTCAAAGGATGGGACCCAGGACATAAATGATAGGACCTCATGGTCCTTCCTCTCTCTGACTCCCTGCCAGGAATCCCAATTGGCAGAATACATTTGGAAGGCTGCAGGCAGGAGCAGGGCAGGGAGTAGGGCAAGGAAAATGAGGCATCAGATGATCCACACTAAGGAAGACCTAACTCTCAGGGCTGTGCAAGTGCAGGATTGGAGCCTGGAACGCTCGCATGGCCCCCGGAGCTAGGGTCTCCCTAAAATTGGCGTCCTTGCTGTCTTGCTCACTTCTCCCTGATCCCAGCCCTTGGCTTGGGAGTCTGCAGTGAGCTCTATACACCTTAGCCTTTTGCAGTCATGGTGAGGAAGAGAGGCAGGGCGAGAGGGAGTCTCGTGGAGCACGAGGAAGAAATCCAGCACAGGAAATGTTTAACATTCTAAGGCAAACATTTTTTCATTCCATCATATTTACCTGTGTCTGAGACTGTATATTAACCTTATTTCGAGAGAAAGTCAAAAGCCTGAATAGGAGACATTGATGACACCTCATTTTCACCCTGTGATTAAACCTTGATGGACCTCCATCCATTGTGGGTTATTGGAGAGTGAGCGGCTTCCCTTTCAGACAGGCAGCCAGAGATAAGAGAGAGGCCACACGGAACACACCTGTGTGGCTGGCATCCTCTGTAGGCAGGCATATTGGCCTTTTCCATTCTTCTGTGCCTCCCAGAATTACACACTCCTCTTCTACTCTCAGCCCAGCTCAGTCACTGGCTTTCCCACGGGCTTTACCTCCTGCTACTTCAGAACCATACTTTCATTCCTGAGTCATTTGAGATACCCAGCTTTATCCACAGACATCATTTGGGGCAAGGACCTTCATTCTGATGAGCCTCTTCTTGCCCCCTGTTTTTGGTCTGACCCTCATTAGACCATTTTAACATTTTGAGTTGTTCTTATGCTTTGTCGTCATGCTGGCAGAGGGAGGGGGAAGGCCCTTATGGAGTCACCAGCTGTCACCCCTGGCACTAGGATTCAAGAAAATGTCACAGTCCTACAGCCGAGGTAAGGACATGATCTTTGTCAATGGAAGGGAACAGCAGGAGAAGAAAAGTCAGGGTCCCCCTAATCTTTCATCAACCTGTGGAGAGTGTATGGGGCCCGACAGTTCCAGACATGCCATGTGAGTCTATGCCCTAGTGGACACACTCATCCGCTTACTTTCCCCATCTTTTTGTAAGACAGGCACATCTATAGAAGGAGTAACCAGTCTGTGAGGTACCCCAGCTGTTTGTGAGAGTTTGTCTAGCAATGTCAGCTCTTGAACTTCAAGACCTTGGGGCCCGTGTGAAATTGTAGGACTTTCTACCAGGTTTGGGGAGAACACAGCGGGTCCTGTGGTGCAACCCCTCCCACTAGGAGATGAGGGAACAGGATTCTAGTTATCCCTTTGTCCAAACCAGGGTAGGCTGCTGGGATCACTCTGAGACACTGTGGCTCTTTGCATCCCTGCCATAGATTATTTAATGTACACCTATAATGGACCATGATTTGAAAATATAGGGCACACACAGAACAGTGATACTGAAGTGGAGCAATTAATAAAAAACAGAAATCTGATAATAAAGCAACAAAGTCACCTCAGACTGACCTTCCCCAGATTGAAAGTTGCATTCATCTGATAAAAGTCATATATGGCAGGCTTCAAAACTAAAGTAGAAAATAGAAGTATAGTGACAATTATGTATCATTTTGCTTTTCATTTATTGAGAATAATGACTCTCCGCACCTGCAATGTGTTATTTGTAGAGAGACGTGCTTGCAAATATCAGCCGGAAACCTTTTCTTGCATCTTATCATCTAGAACAACAATTATATGTTTAAAAAAATCAACGCAAAATTTAGAATTCCAAACATCAGCTCATAAAAGGAGTTTTGTCTTTTTTTTTGATGCCTTGCAATATAGTAAAACTCTGTCCTAAAACCAACTTATTTTTTTCTTTCATAAATAATTTAAAGTAAATCCACCAGCTTTACATCACATGTTAAATGGAGACAAGTCAAAACTTGTCTTAATATTCTGAAGAATGTAACATGATCTTTACAGCACAATATTAAGTAAGATGGTGCTATAATAGAACATTTTTTTAAAAGAAAGAAGTCACTTATTTATCAATGTTGAAATGATTAAAAAATCCCTAGGGGCTTACAGCAGCATATTTACTTACAACAGGGGTTCATGAGCCAGAAGAGAAGAAGCCGGTGTTGTAGAGAAAGCTGCCCCACTTGCTAGCTCTTTCGGTTTGAGCAAGTCACTCAAACTTTCTGATCTTCAGTTTCCTTCATCTTTAAAAATGGGAAAGGGATACCTACTTTGTGGGGTTGTTTTGATGATTGCCTGAAATATCTGAAGTGCTTGGTACAGAATAGGTTTTCATTAAATAAAAGTTTTTATTATTGATTTATCCGCTGAACACAATTATTGAGCATATACAGTGTGTTAGGCTGAGTTAAAAAGAAATGAATCTTGAAACACTGGAAAAAAAATTTAGTAACAATAAAAAAAAAAGAAAGGATAGGGTATAATTTCAACACTGTGACATCAGATGAAAGATTACAACACTGTGTTAATATGATAATCGAGCATTGCTTTCTGCCTCATTGATTAGGGAAGTGAGAGTTCCCTCATATCCCTGTACTAATGATAAGAACTAATATTGGGATGCTTGCAAGGTGCCTGGAGTTGTATTGATGCTCACTTTCACTGTGGCTGCTCATAAGAAACCCACCAAGTATTCACTAGAATTATCATATCCATCCCACCAATGAAGACATGGAAACCCAGAGAAATTAAGTAACGAGTAAGGGGTAAAAGTGGGTACCGAACCCTGAAAGTTTGCTCTCAGAGCCCACACATCTAACCACCACACACTGGCTGGGAAGTATCTTAAAAGCTAAGAAAATTGATCGATAAGGTGAAGGTTATTCACCTGATTCATGAACAAGGCTCCAAACGGAGCATTGGGGTTGATCTGTTCCAGGTGAACTGGATAAGAGCTTGACAATGGCAGAGAGGTGAGAACAGGATGAAGGAGTTTGAGAAGGGGAACCCATGCTGCTGCTGATGTCACAGTATTTTATGGGAAAGACCGAAAGAAATTCTGTGAAATGAGTACAAGTAGGAGGGGCAGAGAGGAAGGAGCTTCCATGTCCAGAGTCGACAGCAGGGTAGCGGTATAGTCAATGTACGATGTAATAGCAGGCAGGATCTGGAGCTTTTCCAAAACGTTGACCTGGCATGAGAGGAACATAAAGATACTGCCATTTTGATGCTGGGAATTGGATACAGGGTTGGCGGGTACAGGGAAAATCAGAAGTGTTTTAACTTGAGAGGATGTTCTGCTAGAGAGGTAATTCAAAGGGAACTCAGCACATCCCTCCTGAGATGAGTCCTGTAGAAGCTTTTGGTTTCCGCAGGACATGGTGAATCTGTCTGAATCGATGAGCTTGTGGTTAGGTCCTGTCACATTCCCCAGGACACATGACTGGCACTCTGGATTCTCATTCCTGACCATCTGGAGAATGAAGACATCATGTAGTAGGACTGGTCCAGAGTAAAAATGGAATCACCAGTGAGACAAATAGGGGTGCCCTTTAAAGGAGAGCCATTTTGAAGCTCAAAGGTCAAGAGGTGTGGGGATGGCGAATTTGTGTGCAGTTCAAGCTGGGATGGGCAAGGCTGGACTTGGTCAGGCATTCATAGCAGGATACCTGGTCTCTCTTTACCCAGTGCTGGGGTCTTTGGCAGAGTTCTCAAGTTAATGATGTTTCTAGAGCCACTGGGAAGAATTCATATTAACAAGGTTGGAAGGACCAGCTCGAACTGGTTTAAGTAAATTTAAAAAAAGGATTAGCAAAGTCCTTTGGGTCTACTAGTTGTGGATCCTAGACAACATTGTCAGATTTTTCTCTTTCCTTCTCTTCATTCCTTTCCTTTTCTCTGTATTATTTGACTCTTAGGCAGTCTTTTTCCAGTTAGCTATAAAGATAGACATGTGTAGCTTCAGAATTATATGGTCCTTAGTACCTAAGGAAGGAAAGAATATCCCTTTTCCAGCAACCATGTGGGCTGAGATGGGCCACAAGCCCACCTTTGGAATAATCACTGTTGGTGAGATAAGAGATAGCCAAGTGGAGGGGTGCTGTGAGTGGCTCAGTCAGTTAAGCATCTGCTTTTGGCTCAGGTCACGATCTCAGTCCTGGGATGGAGCCCCATGTAAGGCTTCCTGCTCAGCCGGCCATGAGCCTGCTTCTCCCTCTCCCTTTGCTCCTCCCCATGCTTGTGTTATCTTTCTCTCTCTTTCTCTCCCTCTCTCTCAAATAAATAAGTGAATAAATAATCCTAAAAAATATACCAATTGGAGAGCCTGGGTCAAGAGAGGCAGAACTCCAGAGTTTCTAGGCCCTGTAGCTGGGGAGAGGTAATTCTCAAGAGCAGCATGGTGAGTGAGGGGCTTGCCTGTGTTGGGCTGAACTCCTGTTTCCTCGGAGCCAGTGTCACTCAAGGTGTGGGCTTATGGACCAACAGCCTCAACATCACCTGGGAACTTGACAATTTCTGGGTTCCAGTCAGACTCACTGAATCAGGAATCCTATTTTAGCAGCCTTCTGTGTGATTTTTTTTTTTTAAGATTTATTTTATTTATTTGGCAGAGAGAAACACAGTTAAGAGGGAAGACAAGCAGGGGGAGTGAGAGAGGGAGAAGCAGGCTTCCTGCCAAGCAGGGAGCCTGATGAGGGGCTCCATCCTAGGACTCCAGGATCATGACCTGAGAAGGTAGACTCTTAATGACTGAGCCACCCCAGGCGCCTCCTTCTGTGTGATTTTATATGTGTCAAAGTTTGAGAACCATTCTGCTCAGTGAGTCACTCTTGCATTCTTTTTATCTACTTTCTTCAGTTGTTTTGTGAAATGCAGTTAGAGCCCTAGGAAGTGACCCCTCATCTGTACTTGGGCAAGGCATTTGTCCCTATCAGGCAGGCAAGCCCCCAGAAGTTTCTTGCTCACAAGACATGATCCACCAGAGAAGAATCTCTCACTAAATATTTTATTCTTTCATGTTGGGTGGCTGAAAAAGACTTGAGGTTTTTTTAGTATTCTTGTCTGGTAACAGATATCACTTAGAAATCCATTTTATAATCATTTAAACCGGTTTGCTTTGCGTCTATTTACATAATTCCGTGAGAGGCATGGAAAGAGAGGCAGAGTGTTATTTTTCTGCAGCCAAATACATGGAAAAAGCACTTTCTAAGGTAATTACCACTTCAGTGCTCCCCACACAGTTAGAGGGCACTGTGAAGAAGTGTGCCTTGTGGGTCCAGAGCCACCCAAGTGTGGAAAGAATGTGCTTTCTACCTGGGAAAGGCAAACAACACACTTTGTATGAAGCCTATTTACTTATGTGAGTAATTTGCATGAAGGGGATGGAGCAGTGGCTTCCTGTGCATGGTGGGAGCTCATCTCAGAACAAACAAGGCACTTTTAAGACCACTGAGGTGTAGTGCTCTGGGGGAGGGATGCCTGACCTCCTGCCAGAGGGACTAGAAATACCAGTCCTTCTTGCTGAGGATCAAATCAGTTATACCTCCCAGTGGATACCCGCAGAGGCTTTTTAAGGTTGAAAGATCTTCAGGGCACCAGTTGTAGAGAAATTCACTCATGGAATATTAGTTACAATCATTATTTGTGTTCTTATTTATAATTATTGCTAGTTACATATAGCATATATGTTAGCTATAATCATTACTGTTAATAACCAGAAAGGACTGGGTAAAAAATAGACAAGTAACCACAACCCTGAATAAACAGTTCTTAAGTAATACACAAAGCATGTGACAAAGACAAGTTTCACGAAACACAGGCAGTGTTGCAAGTGCGGATGAGTAAGGACTTGTGCTTTTTTGGCAGGGGGTGGGGGGCAGTCAGAGCAGAATCAGGCTCTAATAGGCTTAAGTTGCAAATCCCAGTGGTGGTATGGCTAAGGTGGGTGGGTTACTTAGAATTAAGACCCATTTTAGGATGGAGATTTTGAGTTATCTTTAGCTGAGTTCAGGTGTCCAAGCTTTAAAGCCTCCTGACCAAAACTCATGGACCTCCATTGCTCCTTGTTCATTACTCTGAGGTGTTACAAGCTAACCCACACAGACAGTGAAAGATATATGAAACTCATCACACCACCACCCCATTACCAATCAACATTATCTCTGGTTTGCCCGCTTCTGCTTCTCTTCTTCCTCCTCCCCTTTCTTCATCATTATAGTGACCATCATCCTCATTGTCCACCTCCTCATCACCATCTCCTTTTCCTCTCCTTCCTCCTCCTTCTCTCTTCCTCTCCTTCTCCTCTCAATATACTTTTCTCACTGGATTCTTTTCCCCACCCCACTTCCAAATATTAGAAGTAAGGATGCACATTTACTAACACTTTATAAATTGTGCCATATCTTTTTTTTTTTTTTAAGATTTTATTTATTTGTTTGACTGAGAGAGAGATCACAAGTAGGCAGAGAAGCAGGCAGAGAGAGAGGACGAAGCAGACTTCCCACTGAGCAGAGAGCCTGATGCAGGCCTCCATCCCAGGACCCTGAGATCATGACCTGAGTCGAAGGCAGAGGCTTCAACCCACTGAGCCACCCAGGCACCCAAATTGTGCCATATCATTACGGAGAACAGAACTCTCAGACACTTTCTAAAATAACTCTTCACCTTCTAAATCTTCCTAAAGGGAACAGTTTTCATCTTAGCTCCCAAATTCCTATTTTCACCAAGAAGTAGATGGAAATGACAACCTTTATGTTTTCATTTATCTTTTGACCTAAAGCCAGAAAAGTTTTATTTAGTAGTGGTTGATGCAGCTTGCTGTTGCCTTTGGCTATATTTTTCAAATTGTTAATGGTACAAGCTATATGAGTAAATCCTGAATATATTCTTCTTGTAAAAGATTTAAATCATCTTAATGTATATATAATGCGAGTCTTCATTTATATACCTCCACTTTTAGTGCACTCTCTCCCCAGAAGTGACCATTGTTCAGTTTGGTGTGGATTCTTCCAGTTCTTGTTTTTGAAACACACCCAAACACAAACACACTCACACATATTTCAATAATCTACACATTGTTTTTTTTTAGCAACTTTATTGAGGAATAACTGACCTATGATAATCTGTACTTATTTAAATTGTGCAATTTGATAAATTTTGACATTTGTATGCACCTGTGAATCCATCACCACAATCAAGAGAATGAACACACCCATCATTCTGCCATGTTTCCGTGTGCCCTTCTGTAATCCCTCCCTCTTGTCCTTCACCCCCACCTACCACTCCCCAGGCAATCATTGATATGTGTTCTGTCACTGCTCATTAGTTTGCATTTCCTAGAATTTGTTTAAGTAGAATTACAATATGAATGCCAGTCTGGCTTCTTGCACTCAGCATAATTACTTTGAGTCTCATTCAACATGCACTTGTTGTATATGTATTAATAACTCATTACTTTTTATTACTGAGAGATATTCCATTGTGTGGATGTTTCTTTATCCGTTCACCTATTGAAGAACATTTGGATTGTTTCCAGTTTGGAGCTGTTATGAATAAAGCCACTATGATCATTTGTATATAACATTTTGCAAGGGTATATACTTTCCTTTTTCTTTTAAAAACTTAGGAGTGAAAGGACTGGAACCTATGATAGACATATGTTTAACTTCTTAGGAAACTGGCAAACTGTTTCCCAGAGGGCTTGTACCATTTTCATTCCCACCAGTAATTCCTCCACATCCTCACCAACACTTGATATCTTTAGCCTTTTCAATTTTAGCTATTCTAATAAGTGTGTAAGTGTATTTCCTTATGGTTTTAATTTGCATTTCTTTAATGACTAGTTTTGAGCATCTTTTCATGAGCTAATTATCTATCCCCATATCTCCTTTGGTGAAGGATCCATCAAATCTTTTGCTCAGTT
The DNA here is from genome assembly GCA_004023965.1 of Spilogale gracilis. NCBI lineage: Eukaryota > Metazoa > Chordata > Mammalia > Carnivora > Mephitidae > Spilogale > Spilogale gracilis. The sequence continues at coordinate 135,246 of PITA01003518.1, forward strand.
TTTAAAAAAATCTTTTTTTTTTAACTACTGAGTTTTGAGAATTCTTTATATATTCTGGATAGAGTCCCTTATCAGATAATTGATTTGCAAATATGTCTCCCATTCTGTGGATTGCTTTTCCATTCTCTTAAACTGTTTCTCTGAAGAACAGAAGTTTAAAATTTTGATGATGCCTAGTTTATTAATTTGTTTTTATATACATTGTGCTTTTGCTGTATTATCCAAGGAATTTCTGCCTAAATCAAGCTCCCAGAAGTTTTCAACTATGATTATTATTCTGGAAGTTTTATCATTTTACATTGTATATTTAAGTCTATAGTCATTTTGAGGTTTTTTGGTATATGGTGTGAGGTACACATCACAATTCATTTTATTTTATTAATATTAGTTTTTGTATATGGATATCCAATTGTACCAGTACCATTTGTTGAGAAGACAATCCTTTATCCATTAGATTTCCCTTGTAACTTGGTTGAAAATCAGTTGCTCAAATGTATATGGATCTATTTCTGGATTCTATTTTGTTCCATTGATCTATGCCAATACCATTCTATCCTAATTATTGTGGTTGTGTGATAAGTTTTGAAATTATTTCAAAATAAGAAGTTTTTTGATATTGTTCTGACTATTCTAAGTTCTTTCCATACAAATTTCTTTATAAATTAATAACAATTTCCATAAAAATTATAGAACCAGTTTGTTAATTCCTACATAAAAATCTTGCTGGGATTTTTGAATGGGATTACAGCAAATCTATGGATAAATTGGAGAAGAACTGTATTGAATCTTCTGACCTGTAAAGACTATATATCTCTTCATTTATTTAAATTTCTTTTCATTTCCTTCAGCCATATTTTGTATTTTTCAGTGTAGGTTTTTCCACATCTTTTCTCCTCTAATTTATCCATAAGTATTTCTTATTCTTGATTTATGAAAGCTCTACATTTCCAGTTGTTTATTGCTAGTAATCAAAATACATGATTGTTATTGATAATCTTAAATCCTATAATCTTACTAAACACACTTGTTCAGACTTGTTGAGGTCTCATAGCTTTTCTGTCAAATTTCCTACATAGACAATCATGTCATCTGTGATAAGGGCAGGTCTAATTCTTCTTTTCCAAACTGAATGCCCTTAATTGCTTTTCTTTGATTCATTATACTGGCTGGAGCTTCCACATCAATGCTTCCACAGAAGTCATGAGAATGGATACTTTTGTCTTGCTCTTCATCTTAGAAGGTAAACATTCCATTTTTAACCATAACATATGATCTGAGCTGTAGATTCTTTATAGATGCCCTCAATCAAGGTAAGAACGTCCCACTCTATTTCTTATTTGCTGAATTTTTTTTTTTTTTAATCAGGAATGAATGTTGGGTTTTGTTAAAGGCTTTTTCTATGTTGTTGAAATGGTAATTTTTTTTCTTCTTAGTTGGTTGACATTGTGAATTACATAGATTGATATATATATTTATTTTTTTATTTTACTTTTTAAAAAAAGACTTTATTTGAATGAGAGAGAAAGAGCACAAGCAGGGGGAGCAAGAGGCAGAGGGAGAAGGAGAAGCGGGCTCCCCACTAAACAGAGTGATGTGGGATTCAGTCCCAGGACCCTGGGGTCATGACCTGAGCCAAAAGGAGACACCTAACCAGCTAAGCCACCCAGGCACCTTAGATTGATATATATTTTTAATCATAAATTGGTTTTTGATGTTAACTTAATTTGTATTCCTGGGAAAACTCCAGTTGGTCATGATGAATTATCTCATTTATATATTGTTGAATTCAGCTTACTGAAATTTGCATCTATGTTCATGAGGGATATTGGTCTGTAGGTTTTTCTTGTAATGTCTTCACCTGGTTTTGCCATCAGTATGTTGGCCTCAGAATCATTTACAAAGAATGCCCACCTCTTTGATTTTCTGAAGAAGTTTGTGTGGACTTGCTATTTTTTAAAAAGATTTTATTTATTTATTTGACAGAGGGAAACACAGCTAGAGAGGGAACACAAGCAGGGGGAGTGAGAGAGGGAGAAGCAGGTTTCCCACCAAGCAGGGAGCCTGATGTGGTGCTTGAACCCCGGACTCCGGGGATCATGACCTGAGCCAAAGGCAGCCCCTTAATGACTGAGCCACCCAGGTGCCCCTATTTTTTCTTATATATATATTTTTTAACAGGAGAAAATAAAATTTAATAGCATATATGTCCAGAGAATCGACATAGACATGGAAATTCTTTTTTTGCTTTCTTACGTTTTTGATAGAATTCACCATTGAAGACACTTGGACTTGACATTTTCTTTGGGGGAAGATTTCTAACCATAGTTACACTTTTGTTCATAGATTTAGAATTACTTAAGCTATCTATTTCTTCTTAAGTAAGCTTTGGGTACTTGTGTTTTTCAAGGAATTTGTTCATTTAACTTAATGGTTATATTTTTTGACATAAGGCTGTTCATCATATTTTCATAATGATTCTTTTTTTTAAAAAGATTTTATTTATTTATTTGACACAGAGAGAGAGATCACAAATGGGAGAGAGGCAGACAGAGAAAGAGGGGGAAGCAGGCTCCCTGCTGAGCTCCCTGCCGATGTGGGACTCGATCCCAGGACCCTGAGATCATGACCTGAGCCTAAGGCAGAGGCTGAACCCTCTGAACCATCCAGGTGCCCCCTAATGATCCTTTTAATACCTGTATACTTGTAATAATTTAACTTCTCTCATTCCTGATATTGACTTTTGTTTCCTGTCTCTGCCCTCACCACCCATTGGTTAATTTTATCTGTCTTTTCGCTTACACTTTAAGCTTAAAATTACACCCTCACGGTTTTTCTTCTTTCAATTTTTATCCCCCTTCTTATCACAACGGGATACCCAATACAACACCCCATAACGTTTTTTACTTTTTATATATATATATATTTTTATTCTTTTTAATTTTTTTTTCTTTTTAATTTTTTTTTTTTTTTTTTTTTTTTTTTTTTTTTTTTT